>JAQFZU010001386.1:0-13776 GCA_034696185.1 Henia vesuviana | reverse complement strand
TGAAAACCATTTCTTTTCCCAAGGAAGGGCAAAGAAACCATTTGTGTTTGCTTCCAGCATCATCTGCTGTAAGTATCCAGTCGATTTTGAGTGAGTTTAACTCAATAGTTACGCTCACCAGGCTCAAACTCGCCAATCGTGAGTTTTGCGTCTATTTCGCGGTATTACCGTGAGTTTACTGAGAAAATACTCAGTGAGTTAGGTATTATTTTGCCGAATTCGCTTCAGTTTGGCGACACGGCATCCGTAAGTAATTTCTTACTTTTTTCCGGAAATTACCGGCATTATTTTGAGTCAAGCATTTTAATTATTTCATGTTTAAGCATTTTCGTTTATCCTTCGCCAATCTACGATTCAGACGTGACGACGCATCGTAGCGTGTTCCCCACCCGGACCACAAATTTCACCGCTTTAATTTTATCACGCTTAAACTCGTACGAGTTGTACGTGATCCCGTGGAGCGACACTTCAAGCCGAAGAGGTCGTCATTCGATTAGGAGTCGACGTTGCCGACAAGTTCTCGCCGTCGTCGTCATTAATTCGATTATTATTTATCATTCTTTTATTGTATTTTGAGCAATCGAGTCGATTGACTCGTTCGAAGCATTTTATTAAGTAAATAAAATTGCCAAAGCGCCTTTTCAAGTTGAAACTGAAGTTTCTTCCTTTCATATTAATTTCCCTAGACAACAATTAACACCGGAACACGACAATGTTAATTCTGATTATTGAATTTTTAAAATATTAATTCTGATTGTTGAATTTTTAAAATATTAATTCTGATTATTGAATTTTTAAAATATTAATTCTGATTATTGAATTTATAAAATATTAATTCTGATTATTGAATTTATAAAATTAAAATTGGTAATTAGTATATTTATTAAAATGTAATTAGTATATTATTAATATAGTATATTAGTATATTAATTAGTTAATCAGTATATTTATATGTATAAGTTATTTATTTATATATATATTTGTGTGTGATTGTGATCACAATTGACATAACGTTATATTACTATTATATGTAACTAGTGAAGCCTTGGTTTGCTTGTTACTGAGTTTTGTAATAATAATAGGGGAAGAAGATATTTGAGGATCTTGCTGTCTGCACTTTCATTAATGTTTTGTGGCCTAATGGGCTGCATAAGCAGGCAGAGCCTGAGTTTGAATTTGGATGGCCAGTACACTGTAGAAATTAAACCGCCCATAATTTCAGCCCTTTTTTATCAATCTGGTCCTTAATCTCACTTCAATGCATTTCAATGATTGCTAGACCAAAACAATAACAAAGCAATTTGCTTTTATTCAAAGCCATTAATTACATGATAATTTAATAAATCTACACGTCGCGGTACTTATACTCTTAGTCATTGGACTAAACTTGCACGTGCACAAGTATAGTTGCAATGGTCCTAAGTGAGTTTCTTGTGTCCTCCCGACTGCTGACATCGAGAATGGAAGGAAAGTGGCTATGGCAAACTGAACTTGACCGATTGATGCTACGACAAATGAGGATTATGTTTAGTATGTGGAATTTGCCAACCTCTATGTGACCCCTCTCAGTGTGCACTAAATATAAAAGCATTGAGTTATGATCTTATACTCAATGCTGTACCCATCGTATCCGAGTGAGGGATGGCAACCTGACCTTAAGTCTTAATATTGGAATTCGAAAGGTAACACTTATACACACCTTTAAATAAAAATAGAAAATTAAAGGCATAATAATTTACATTAGATTCTTATTGACACAAATCATAAAAATTTTAACATGAATTGAAAAGAGTCAGAAAACTACAGTTTGAAAAACAATTGATTTGTTATTGATTACTTTCTAAATATTTTTGTTACAATCAATCAATGTATTTTAATCGGACTATTTGACAAAGTGTTTATTCCTTTTATTCAATTTATATTAAACGAAATAATACTTTAACAATCTAATCAGTTGGACCATCAGCTGATCTGTTCTATTTTAAAAAAGAACTACAAAGTAAAATCTCTGTATAAAAAAAATTATAATAAATGGATCCCAAAACTACTTTCAAACATGTTCACATTGCAATTAAATATTTGAATTTGTTACTATAACAATTCCAAGTGGTCCCCAACATTTTTTTAGATAACTTGCTTGTTCAGGTTGAATCATTGTTAGATTCCTTATATGACATCAACTGCTTACTCTTAAAGCTCATCATCCAAATGTGTTGTGTCCAAATGGCCATAAAATACTCATCGGGACAAAACAGTACATTAGCATCAATCGTGCACCATCTATCACCACTTGGATTGTAAACCATCTTTGGCCACCCATTTATTGGTATCTTCACGACCACCCATAACGAATAACCTTCCATCGACTCCTGCTCTACCCATTCCGTACCTCTTCGACAGCAAACAGGCAATCCTGGTCTACTGATTGACAGCTGAATCGTAGCATTCAGTTGATGTCAAATTCCTTTTGCCGTACCAAACGCTTATGCAATATAAGCGGTCATTCAAAGCAGCCATACTGATTCCAACTTCTGGTTTCACTCAAAGGTGCCAAACTCGTCCAATGATCATCTTCATGTTTGTACCTTTCAACGCTATGTATATATCCATACACTGTAAAAACATGTGACCAGCGGTTCTAGAGGGCAGTACGAACTCCCGATCACGTGATCTCTGGGGCGCGTCCATTTGCACTGCATGGGGGGTCTGCTACCGCCGGTCTTAGAGATAAGATGGATTGCATATAGCAAAGCAAAAGGGCTAGGTGGCGATAGCTTTGGCTATCAACACGTGGCCAGCGAACCTAGAGAGTGAACGGGAACAATTCTGTGATGTGCGGCGCGGCCTTTCATTAATAAAGGCCTAAACAATCGTGTCACACATTCGTCTCCATTCATTCACAAGAAAGGTGGCTGTAAATCTGTCGCACTGAGGTCTGTGCCCAGCTGACAGTGAAGCAGCGCCTCACAAAAGGAGACATTTGGCACCTTGTGACCATCCGTTCCGCCGCCGCTTGAATACAGATTCCAGGCAGCGGTATCGCAGATGGTGCACGTGAATAATTTGGGACGGACGCGTGATTTATGGATTAGCAAGCCTTTATTAATCGGCCGCAACCCGCAATCACCATCACGCTCCCAACGTCTCCTAAGGTTTGCCGGCCTCGTACTGGTATCTATGATACCGATACGAGGTCTAGATATCATATGCACATTAAATGGCTATGTGGGGTAGCCGTATGTTCTCATCAACTCCTGCACAACATTCCCCACACCCACCGTGCAGCTACCTGAGCAACCCTTCTCATTTCTAACTCCTTAGATATATTTTCTCCTGTCCGATCACTCGGATAGGGGATCAACAACTGTCTCTTAATCTGGGGTTGTGCCACTTCAGGTGGTGCAATGGATGCACCCCGGGGTCACCTGACCGGGACCCATGCTGCCCTTTAATGACATCTGGTCACAACCTTTTGGGGTGAATTTGGCTGTTCCATATACAGCATCCCAAATGGTGACTTTATACACCTATATTTTTAAGGTGCTTTAAATCACCATCATTGTAAGGGTGCTATAAGGTCACCCATCTTGTATAGGTGCCATATTTCACTTTATTAGGTGTTTTAATTCACTTAAAAAATTTAAAAAAAGTTATTGAACATTATAAATCACTTAATTTTAATGGTAGGTTTTTCCTGCTTATAAACCAAGCAAAGCCATTTAACATTGGCCATATTTCTGCTATGTGGCTAAACACTGACACCATGAGGTGAGCTCTCCACCTAGTAATTTTGTTACTTGAGTTTTTATCATGCAAGGAAAATCTTCCAAACATGGGAGCAATGGCTTAGATTCTTTCCAAAGGACTGCCATTTTCATTTTTTCCTCATTTGAAAAAAACTACCAATTACAGCTGGGAATTAAACCTGCATACTTCAGGTTTAAAGGCAACCACACTAACCTCTAGACCACTAGGCCACATATTTACAATAAAGTCACCTTGACTTATAAAATTGGTTGTTTGCTTATAACAAGATTCCAGTCCATCTATGTTTTCAAGTAAATCCTTATTTTAATCAAAATGTTAATGCACAAAACTTAAGTTATTTTTAAGTTTGGATCATTTTTATGTCTAATTCTTAAATGTGTAGTAAATGATTTATAAGATAAAAACTTCTTTGCACAAGGAAAAATGTCACATAAAAACATTGCTCACATATTAAAATAATAATCTATTATGACCAGTATTTTGCTTTAATTATGTTTAAACAAATGGATATGGATTTGAGATTATAGTTGATAGTTCAGAAATATACCAATAGGTATAACTGACAAGCTTAAAAGATATAATCACCCTTGGGTGAAAAATGGCACCCTTGGAGAGAAAGTGGTACCCTCGATGAGACAAAGGCACCTTCTAAGAGAGAAAGGCAACCTCAAAGAAGTGTGGGCACCTTTATTGCACCTTTTTGCTTGTAAATGTGTTATTTGTCACATACTAGCACTTTGAGGCACCTTTAGGTACCTTTTGGCACCCATTTGGCACCTTTTGTTTTTACAGTGTACAAATTAAACCCTCCAGCAACATAAATCGATTCGTCCAAGTTGCATACACCATGTCCAGCTCGAGGATTAAACATATTTCGAGCTGTGTGGATAGTTTTAGTAGTCCCATTGTACATGTACATTGAGTTGAGGCAATTCTCGGCAGATCTTCCTCTGATTATATAAACTTTGCAGTCTTGAACTGCTACAATTATTGGAATTAATTCGTATCATTGAAGTTTTGGTAATGGTAATCACTCGAGGTCAAACCAAATGCTTGTATTGATATCGTAGCACAACATGACGAGACTATTGTCCTTCATTTGTTCGATCACAATCGCTAGTGAAGGAAACTTCTTTTCTTGAAATGACAAATTTAAGGAATTTTAGGGATATTTCATGTTTATAAATGTAAATTTATTGTTGAAATAACACCACCAGATGGGAATACATACTAACCTTATTTTGATGAAGTTATTTCTTTACTATTGTTACCAGTTACTATAGCCTTGGTTTCATTATCTCCAGTTCTACTAGAATTGTACCTCTACTGGATGCCTAAAACCAATTTGCTGACCCAACTTAAAAATTCTATATTTGATAAATTTAAAGTTGAGTTGTTGTGCTGCTTTCATCCTTCCGACTACTGATTAATTTAAATTTATTGGGATCAAATATTGATTCCGACCAAATAGCGATTAGAATAAGAGTGGTAACTCAACTTACGATTAGGTGACAGTCTTTTCACATTCGGATTAAAGATAAGCAGGTGTTAGATTTCAAAGAACAACTGTTTATTCTTTGCAATTACAACATGGCTTTCAACTAACATTAAGGGAGCCAAGGCTCTTACTTTAAGTAGGAAGAAGTAATACAATAGTCAAAATTCGTTATAATTATAAATTTGGTCCTGCTGCCTGGAGCTGGTGCTCAACATCAAGCAGGTGAAAGGTCCGTCCCTGGTTCTCAAATGCAGCACGCGCCAATGCTGAAACAGACTGAGTTGGCTTTTTGTGATGCATATCAATTACTCGCTGGGCCCCTGTCCTCGGTCACTCTGAATCATGTTGATTGGCTTGATCTGGTGAGGTCGTTGGGGTGCGTATAGCGATATTCTTGTTGTGTGTGTGAGTTCTGGTCAAGAGTTCCGGTCGTCGGGACTCTTAATGGCTCGGTCCCCTGGCGGACGATGTGGGCAAATGCCCTTCGGCCATTGGTCCT
This sequence comes from Henia vesuviana, assembly GCA_034696185.1. Classification (NCBI taxonomy): domain Eukaryota; kingdom Metazoa; phylum Arthropoda; class Chilopoda; order Geophilomorpha; family Dignathodontidae; genus Henia; species Henia vesuviana. Next base: position 8,011 of record JAQFZU010001386.1, on the reverse strand, counting down.
TAGACATCCTCGTGGGTGGCTCATGAGTAGTCATCATCGTCTTCACGGCTCGATATATCAAGCCACAGGGGTTCTCGCCATGTGACGCGACAAAGAGAGCCATGTGGTGGCCTCTCCCCTCTCAGCGTGGGTGTTGCAACATTTAGGTGCGCAGGCATCTCGAGACCTAACCCTTAGGTCACGACACGTCCCCTTCCTAGCAACCAACGGGTTGCGATCACTACATCCAATTTCTCGGCATCTAGTGCTGATGTGGACGCGGAGGCGGCAAACTGGGTTTGGAGTTCCGTGTGGTGTCCTCCGGGAAACGATTCAAAGTGTCGAACGGGTCGCCGCTCTCATTTACTAAATAGCGAGCATGGGCCGGCTGTCGTCCATCGACGTACTCTCGGAGGCGGAGCTGTGTTTAATTTGTCCAAATTTAATCCAGGCATCAATTCAATCCAATATCGAGTGTATTCTTGTGAGTAACGAACTCCGTTAATTATTAACCAATAATTAATAAATTTAATATGAACAAATAACTAAATTAAACTTAACAATATTAATAAAATAATTAAAAACGCTACATAACATATTAACATAAAAAGGGGCGTGGCACATGGAAAATCTCGTCAGTTATATAAGAGAAGTCCCAAAGCCTACTAAATATTACAAAATAAATATAATATACATAACTGTATTCAATACAGCAATACAAAGTGTTAAATATTAAAACTACAGTATAATAATACAATATGACACAACTCTTTCTAAACATTCAAACTTATATACATATTCTACAACATATAACATTTCCATTAATTATACAATAAATTCATAAGATATCCAATACAATAACTCCACATAAAGTATTCCAATAATTACAATAACAAATATTCAAATTATCAAATATTAAATAAATGAATTCAGAATAAACAACTTTATATTTCACAGGAGCCAGACTTCTCGGATGAGCCCTGAAGGAGGTTGAGCTTCAGGACGGAGCTCCCGGTGCTCGTCCGCGTGATTGGCACGCGGTGGGCATGCTATTGACCTACATGGTCATGCAGTGGAAAGAAGTGTTGAATAGCTGATATTAAGAAGAAGAACATCAGTAAGCAGTTCATTCCTCTTCTGTCAGCTTGACAGCGATCGAGAGAAAGAAACAGCTGTTTTATACCATAGCCATGACAACACAGAAGAAACATAACAACCAAGTTGTCAAGCTTAACAAGTACAACTACAGATGCTTAAAAGATACATACAGATAAATTACCATCACAGCTTAAATGCTGAACACCTGAATATTACAATATCATCAACACATGCAACAAGCGCAGGCAAAGGCGTGTCTGCGCGTTCGCAGACAGTGGTCTACATCTATCGATAGACGCTCTGCCCTCTACCTGGGGCGGTTGCCAGGGCGATGTAAGTGTGGCTGGAGAGCCGAATGTGACGAAAATCACGCCGGATCCTGGCATCTGTGGTGGGTGCCGCCTCAACGAGATTTAAGATTGGAATTGTGGGCATCGTCCTTTGGACCGCTAAAATAGTTCTGGCGATCAGCTCGAGTTGCGAGCTGTCCAAATCTGGCTGCGGGGCTTTGGTCGAAGTAGGCGTCGGCGTGGGCGGCGAAGTTACCGTTGCATCTGTGGAGATGGCAGTGGGGTGGCGTCTGTCAAACGCTTTCCGGACACGCCGGGCCGTCCTCGGAAGGTCCCTGTTTTTGACCTTGTTCCGCCAGAGTTGTCGGCGTAAGTCGTCTTGATTGGGCTGTAACTCTTGCCAAATAGCAGCTACAGCGGGTGGGGTGTCGTTGGCCTTGTGGGTGACCACGGTGGCCGCTGCGAAGGCTTTTTTGCAATCAAGGAAGCAGCTGGGCGCCAACACTCAGCCCAAAGCTTCGACGAGGCTGTAGCGTCTCTTGTTTCGCCGGTGATTGTTGTTGCGATGCTCATCACGGCAAAAATTGCGACATATTTGTTAGATTAAGTTGTTCAAACTTGATTTGGGTGATTTTGTCTATGTTAAATGTTTAAGTTGCCCTCTGTTGGTTAAGAGTAGTATAATCTGTTATAAACAACTGGCACTGTTTTCAGGGGTGATTGTTGAGTTTTAATATAGACTCAAGGTCATTCTGTATAGTTTCGATGCATGGGCTGCATATAATATGTCCATCAAGAATAAAGTCTGACTCTTGCATGTGTGTTTTTCACCTCTTTGCTGACCTCAACCATCAATTCAACAATATTTGTCGCGCTTGTTCTGTAGCGCGGGAGAGCTGATGACGCTGGTAGTTCTGTTGGTGTTTTGTTCAGCATTTCAACAGGCTTTATATTAAGTGTATGGCTCTATAGGCATACCGTATGGTATTTGTTTATGCTTGACAGCTGTGGTTGTTAAGTTTATTGTAATCGTCATGACAATGACTTTGACAGTTGTCATTCTTCTGTGATCAGCTGTCAGGCTGACAGTTTTGAATTAAAGTTCTTTTCATTTCTTGTTGTTCACATAATTCCTGTGTTGGATATTCTTTCCAAACGATTAAGAAAATTACAAACGAACAACGGTATGGAATTTTGTAGTTCCGCAATGACCAGATATTTAGAAAGTCTAGGAATTAAACACATTCGAACAAACGTTTATTCGCCAGAAATGAACGGTGTGGCGGAACGGTTCAACGGTTACGGATGGTGCGCGAGTATTGTTAACCCATCTCCACTCGATCACGAATTCTGGGCAGAAGCTCTCCAGTGTTATGTCCATACGAAGAATCGATTACTGCATCGTGCAAGTCCGAATACTACTCTTTATCAGAGATGGTTTGGCAGGAAACCAGATTTAGGTTATTTTAGAATTTTTCGGATGTAAAGCGTTTCATCATATGCCTAAATCGAGTCGAAATAAATTGCAACCGAAAGGTCAACTGGGTATCATGGTAGGATACGCTTTAGCAACAGTCAGTTATAGGATTTATGATTGTAAGTTGAATAAGATAATCGAGACGAGGCATGTGACCTTTAATAAATCCGAGATGGTCGTGAAATGTCGAATGAATCCAAAACATTATGTGTCATCAGGAATAGAGGCAGATTCGGAATCAGTGACAGGAATACCGGAAGAATATTTACTGTACCAAGAGTAGGAGTACAGAGCTGGAGACGGGAGGAGGTCCCACGGTCGACAGGAAGCAGAGTCGACGTGTATTATTATTTTAGAAACAAGACGAAAAAAAATTGCAGTTTAAATGATGTACTCGATACGTGTCGAAGACTTAACATAAAGTGTGACCCAAACAGTTTTAATTTTACACCGACAACAGTACGTCATCGATGTTTGTCGCCAATTAGCAAATTACCTCCTTTACCCGAATCTTCGGAACCTACTGGTGAAGCTGATTTAGCTTGCTTTGTGACAGTACCGAAAACTTACGAAGAGGCGCTTAATTCCGATTATTTCTAAGAATGGAAATTAGCAATATTGGATGAATTGACAAGCATGGAAGACCGACATGTTTGGACGCCAGTACCACGACTAAGTGGGATCAAAGTGCTTGCAAGCAAGTGGGTGTTTGCACTCAAGATGCACGTTGATGGCACGATTAAAAGGTTTAAAGCTCGGCTTGTTGCACACGGCCACAAGCAAATACCCGAAGCTGATTTTGATGAAACTTTTTTGCCAGTAATCGATCTCGAGCTGGTTAAGTTATTTTTCGTATTATTAGTTTCAATTAGACATTGGAAACACGAGCAGTGGGACGTCAAGTGCGCCTACTTGTACGAAGACATCGACAAGGAAATTTATATGGAGATTCCGAAGAGATACGGTGGAAGTTGTAGTCCCGATAGTATGGTATTGAGATTAGATAAATCGTTATACGGTTTAAAGCAGGCAGGGCGCTGCTGGAATATTCATTTAGCCAAGACTTTGATCGAAATAGGTTTTGTCGTGTCGCCGTATTGCCCATGTTTATTTTCGTATGAAGATTGGTGCATAATGCTACTGTATGTAGATGATATGGCCGTATTTGCTACTACACAAGATAAAATCGAGAAGATTTATGCCATGATCACCAAGCATTACGATGTTGTACGATTGGGAGAAATTAGGAAATTTCTTGGTGTAGAATTTGAGCCGACCTCGATAGGTGTAATCTTACATCAGAAAAAGTACATCGAGAAGTTAGCCAAGAAGTTTTTAACAGGGACAGTCGTACCAGTGTATGCGCCTATAGATGTGCGTACCGCACAAAACTGAATCTAGTAGAAGAGCTCGCCACGGATCAACCATTTAGGGAATTGTTAGGTGCATTATTGTATATTTCGAGTCGCTCAAGACCCGATATAGTGTTTGCCGTGATTACCTGTGCACAATTTTCCTCATACCCTACCGATGATTAGTATACTTATTTATTGAATATTCTGAGGGATTTAGTTACCACAATAGACCGAGCGGTAAATTTATCGAGAGTCGTTTTGTCTGAGATAAATATTTATTCCTATGCGTCGTGGGGAACGGCGGTAGATGGTCAAAGATCCATCAGTGGTTATATTTGGTCAGTGGGAGAAGTGCCGATTAGCTGGAGGACCACAGTTCAAAAGTGTGTGGCTAAGTCGGCTATGGAAGCTGAATATGTTTCGATGGACCTCGCTGCTACGGAAATCACGTGGATAGCCCGGATTATTAAAGTGTGTTTACCGTTAGGCTTGGAGTCAATTATTCTGTGTTTACATGCCGACAATCAGGCGGCGATGTCGTTTACGAAGAATAATATTGTGAATAACAGGACCAAGCACATCGATATTAAATATCATTATGTTCGATGCCTACTGGCAAGAGGGGAGTTTTGTTTAGTTTACGTGAGGTCAGCTCGGAACGTCTCGGACATGCTCACAAAGCCTTTATTAAGAGCTAAGCTAGACAGTTATTTAAAGTACGTGTTTTAGGTTTAGTGTTTTATTGCTTATGGTTTTTATCCTCATCTACGTTATACGTCTGAAGCCATGGAACATCTGGTATCTTCCAGAAAAGGAGAGGAATCCTTCTACCTGTGGCTGGAAAGGAAGATTTCCACCACCACCGATTATATGATGCATGCTCATCTCTTCCGAGCACATAGGCGAAGATATATCCAGAAGATTCGGCCGAAGCCGCAAGAATTCATTTGCTGCCGTCTTCCATGCATGCGCGTATTCCGCAGGTGTGGGTCCATTTGCGACACGGACATACTTCTGAACCAGCTACGGGACATACGTGTTTCTATATAACTGAGCACGCTGATCCAAGAGATGACCAGTCTGCATTGGTTGGAAACATTGTGCCAGATAAGGAAGACTATTCACCTTAAGTGAAAAGGGAAAGGGTCGTTGGATTTTTTTTGATATTCTATTTTATATTACTTTTGTTTTTGCAATTGTTTTCAAGTTGAAAGTAATTGTTAAATTTTTATATTTTTGCTAAATAACTTTATATGTGTGTTTATGTTATTTTTTAATATGTCTACTAACTATTTTATTATTATTGCCATTCGTTTTATTATTAAAAGTTTTATTTCTGCAAAAGTGTCGTCTATGTATGTTGGGCCCTACCCAAAATCACGGGACGATCGCGTTTTGCAACGCTGGGGGGGGGGGACGTGTTGTGTTCCGTAGGAGCACCGTCGTGATTTTGGAGGAAATTGGTTATTTTAGTAATTTCTAAATATTCTTGTTGGCTGGCGCCACTTAGAGTGAGCGCACGGAGATGTTAAGTGGAGTTTATTCCTCGAGCAGTTACACAGGAAATCTTCATCATCGCCACATCGCAATTCGCTTTTGTCTATGATGGGGACTTCAAACTGTGACTGAAACCACTTCTTTTTCCTGAGTAAGGATAAAAAAAACCACTTTTATTCACTTCCAGCATCATCTGCTGTAAGTATAATTTTGTTTTGAGTGAGTTTAACTCAATAGTTACGCTCACCAGGCTCAAACTCGCCAATCGTGAGTTTTGCGCCTATTTGCGGTACTGCCGTGAGTTTAACTGAGAAAATACTCAGTGAAATAAGTATTATTTTGCCGAATTCGCTTCAGTTTAGCGACACGGCGTCCGTAAGTAATTTCTTACCTTATTCCGGAAATTACCAGCCTTATTTTGAGTCGAGCATTTTAATTATCTTCTGTTTAAGCATTTTCGTTTATCCTTCGACAATCTACGATTCAGACGTGACGACGCATCGTAGCGTGTTCCCAACCCGGACCACAAATTTCACAGCTTTAGTTTTATCACGTTTAAATACGTACGAGTTGTACGTGATCCCGTGGAGCGACACTTCAAGCCGAAGAAGTTGAGATTCCATTCGAAATCGACGCTGCCGACAAGCACTCGCCATCGCCGTTATAATTTCGATTATTATTTATCATTCCTTCATTGTATTACGAGCAATCGAGTCGATTGACTCGTTCGACGCATTTTATTAAATAAATAAAATTGCTAAACGCCTTTTTCAAGTCGAAACTGGAGTTTCTTCCTTTCATATTAATTTTCCCTAGACAACGATTAGTACCGGAACACGACAGTTTTGAGTTTCCATTTTATTAATATAATTTTTAATGATTTCAGGAATTCCAGATTTGTTTGGTAACGTGTAAATTTTTAACCACCTCGTGAAGTGGTCGATTATTGATAGGAAATATTTTGCACCGCCTGTGGATGTCACATCCGACGGTCCCCATAGGTCGGCATGGAGCAATGCGCCAAAATGCGTTGTTCTCGTGGATTGCAACGACTTCCCAAATCGCATGGTGCCTTTGGATTTTGCGCATTGTTCACACACGGTGGTGTGCCCCCGTAGTTTGGTCGGCATTCCTCACACCGTTGACCTCCTAGCCATTTGAATAATACACCTTTGATTAAGGTGTCCGAATCTGTGATGCCATAAATCAACTTCATTTTTACAATTGGTTTTGTGAATTTCCATTTCCTCAAATCCTTCACACGGCTTTGATCCACAATAATCGTTATTATAGTCGGATTGGGTTGTTCTATCAAGTTGATTTTTAAGATAATATAAGCCACGCTTTTTTTCGAAGTCCATAATTGCAATTCCATTTTTTGTAGTGACTCAGAAGTGATCGTCTTTACCAACGATGACCGCTTTCTTCGAATCCAGTTTTGCTGCACTTATCAAATTTCGATTTGCTCCCTGTACGTACGTCACGTCATGAAGCGTCACGTCGCATATTCGATCTTTGATTCGAGTACGTATGTCGACATCCCCAACTTGATCTGCTTTGAACTTGTTGTTGATTGTTGATAATGTAATCTCGTGGCCTTTGTGTAAATTCTTAAATAATTTTAGGTTGCCACAAATGTGTAGTTCAGCGCCAGTATCCAGTAGCCACTTTTTGTTTTTAGATGTATAAAGCGCCGACTTGGATTCGTCCTCGATTAAGAAGTCTTCCTTGACGTATTTCTGATTATCGTTTTTATTACTTTTGCCAAATTTGTTCTTATTCGGATTTTTGTTGTTTCTAGGGTCGATGCGAGCCCAACAATCTTTGGCGTAGTGCCCTCTTTGATTACATCTAAAGCATTCTATTTTCGATTTGTCGACTCTCGACTTATTTGGTGCTTGTCAAGACGTCTTTGGTCTATTTTGATTTCGAATTTGACTCTCATATGCGTGGAAGTCTTTATCGTCGTCGCATCTACATCTGCACTTCTCACAAACGATTTCTTCCTTCACGGCAGCGATACTGGTTGAATGAGCTTTCGATTTCGAAGTTGATGTAGATTCCCTCCTGATGTACTCCGCCATTAATGCAGCTTCAACTTCAAACTGGGTAAATTTGGCTTTGTCCCAGCTTGAAACAATTTGCTGTCTTAATGAATTATAATCTTCAGGTAGTTTTCTAATATATTGGTAGGCAATTTCCCTATTATTGACGGTAGCACCGGCGTCAACAAGTTATCGAACGACATCTTTCATCCGAGCGATGAAACTCTCCATTCGCTCACCTGGAGCATAATGCGTTTCCAGAAATACCTC
>JAQFZU010001385.1:0-13781 GCA_034696185.1 Henia vesuviana | reverse complement strand
AATAAATAATAAAAGATAAACTTTAGAATTAAGAAAGCGAAAGTGCGGGATTAAATAATAGGTTTCTCATGAAGTCAACATGTCGTTTAACACATTGAGAAACATGAAAATTTTGATATTTTTTATCATTTTACCATTATATTCCTCTCTTCCAGAACAAGGAGTTTGGCATTTCGACTTAAACGAAGTAAAATTTCATTAAAAATCCCTTTTAAAATTAATTTAAAAACAATTTAATCGTAGATTAACAACATGGCTGCAATTTCCAAAGTGGTTTACAGAAACTCAGCTTTATACATAAAAGGTAAAAATTTATTTAAAAAGCAACAAGAAAATTTAAATAATTAAAATATTTCAGTGAATTGCGATGGCACAAAACCAACAAAAATAAATATTTCATTTGATTTGTTTTTATTACCGTGTTACGAAAGAGGTTTGTTATTTGATAAAACCGAGGTAAAATTCAATGAGAATTAATTAAATCTGAATTTGAATTAATTATTTAATATATTTTCTAGGATTTAGACGATATGAAAGTGTTTCATCAACGACCAAGCTCTTTTCATTTGACTAATATTCAAGAGGAATCGTCTTTTTTTGTTAAAACATCGCCTTTAATGACATTTGATTGCGCTGCTCATAATGCATTTGTTATTGATGTATAAGAAATTTGATTTATTTTAGTTTTTTTTAAGATTTTTTTTCTTTTTTTAAGACACTTTCGTCGAAGGATTTTACTAAACATCCTTTGGTACCGGTTGATACGCCCGTTGCAAAGGAAAGTGAAGGGGAAAATAAGAAAACGACGGTTAAAACGGAATTAAATGAAGATAAAAGTACAACAAATACTAAAGAAGTCATTAAAGTAATTATTATTAATTATTTTTGATTTTTAAATTGAATTTTGGATTTTTTAAATAGGAAAAAGAAAATATTAAAAAAGAAGGTAAACGTGAAATTGATGAAAATGAGAAAGAAATAGTTGAAAATGAAGACGACGAAGTGGAAAATTCTGAAAAGAATGAGAAAAACGATGGAAAGAATGGAAAAAATGAGAAAAATGTGAAAAATGAAGAGAAAAATGTGAAAAATGAAAAAAATGAGAAAAATTTGAAAAATGAAGAGAAAAATGAGAAAAATGATGATAAAAGTAAACCAATCGATAAAAACGAAAAGAAAAAAGAGGAAATATCAATTCACACCGTAAAATAAATTAATTAAAAATTCATAAAACTGAAAATAATTTTTTTTTTTAATATTTAAATTTTTAATTTCAGTCTGGCGAACAACCACAGTTCATATTCACATCCGAAGGCGTTTATATTGTCTCTCTATTAATTACACCCGTAAATTACGACGAGAAATTCAGTGCTGGTGGTAAAAAAAAAAATATTTTCACTAAAAATAATTTTCAAAAATTAATTTTTATTTATTTCACAGTCGACATGAAAATCAAGGGTCCCGATGGTTACTTATCAGCTACCGAATGGCCTTTACTACCCGTAAAATTAAATTTACATTTATTTAAAAATAATTATTTAATTTAAAATTAAATTTTTCAGTTTTATGGTACAATGTGCATCGTTTACGTTTTATTTGGTATCGCTTGGTTGATTATATCCGCTTGTCAATGGCGAGATTTACTCAGAATTCAATTTTGGATCGGAGCTGTGATTTTCTTAGGTAAAAATGAAAAAAATTAATTTAAAACAAAAAAATTTTTTTATTTAAATTTCAAGGAATGTTGGAAAAAGCAGTATTTTTTGGCGAATATCAATCACTTAATAACACTGGAAAATCAGGTTAAAAAACATTAAAAACAAAATTTTAGAAAATTAAAAATTAAAATTAATTTTTCCAGTTCAAGGCGCTGTGATAGCGGCTGAAGTTGTATCGTGTTTAAAACGAACTTTAGCACGAATGTTGATAATAATCGTTAGTTTGGGATTTGGTATTGTAAAGTAAATATAATTAAACAATTAATTTTCAATATTTTAATTAAATTTTTTAATTTTAGACCTCGTTTGGGTGCATTACTTCATCGAGTCGTAGGCATCGGTGCCTTATACTTCATTTTGAGTTTAGTCGAAGGTTTAATGCGTGTTTTGGGCGTGAGAAACGATCCGTATCATCAATTTTGGCTCGCTACTATCTCATTAGCTGTTCTAGACTCGTTTATTTGCTATTGGATATCCTTTTAAAATGATCAAATAACTAAAAATCATTTAAAAAAATTATTTCTTAATTAAATGAAACATTTTCACGAGTTTAGTTCAAACCACACGAACATTAAGGCTTAGAAGAAACATTGTAAAGCTGAATTTATATAGGCATTTTACTAATACTTTAATTTTTGCTGTTATTGGTAAATAATTGTTATTTTTTAAATTAAAAATTAATTTAATTTTTAAATTTAGCTTCAGTCGCGTTTATGATTTGGTCACTGAGAACTTATCAGGGCTTAAAATGCATTAAAGTGAGTTGAATTTAATATAAAATTTGTTTTAAAAATTAATTTTAATTTATTTCAGGATTGGAAAGAAATGTGGATCGATGAAGCGTATTGGAGATTGTTTTTCTCAGTTATTTTATTAGTTATTATGATATTATGGCGACCTACTAATAATAATCAAAGGTAATATTGAATTTGAATGTAAATAATTAGAATTAATTTGATTTTATCAATTAAGGTATGCTTTTACACCATTATTGGATGCACCTGACGATGAGGAAGAAGAAATTCCTTTACCAGATGCATTTGGTAAAACTTATTTAATTATTTTAAAATTTATTAATTTAAAAAAAAAATATTTTAAAAGATGGAATGAAAATGAGAGGAACGAAAAATCAAAATCATTCAACTAAAGGAGTGGTTTGTTATATTTTTTTTTATTTTAAAAACAAATTTAAAATTTATTTAAATTTTATTTAAATTTTATTAGGAAGACGATTTAAAATGGATCGACGAAAATATCCCGTCGGGTATCGGTGATGTGTAAGTGAATTAAAATTTAATTTTTTAATTATTTAAATAAAATTTTAATATTTCAGTGCTTTGCCGGTTTTAATGGACTCTGATGAAGTAAATAAACATTTTTTTTTTAAATTAATTAATTAATTAATTAAAAATTAATTTTTTCAGGAAATTATGACAACTAAATTCGAAATGTCAAAAATGAATTAAAAGTCAAGTAATTTAAGTTGAGTTATCGATGTAAATATAACTTTGATTTTTCATATTACATTTTTTCATTGGTTGTTTTTACTTAATCTTTAAAAAAAAAATATTTATTTATTTTCAGTTTATTGTAACTCAAAAAAACAAAATTCCGTTTTTTTAATATATAAAAACTAGTCATTATTAAATCAATTAGAAATATTAGAAATATTTTTGTATAAAAAAAATTCTTTTTAATATTTTTTAATCAAATTTTACATTAATTTCTGTTTAAATCCCATCATTAAATTCGTAGAAAAAAAATTAAATTATTGTTTTTTGAAACTCTTCAATATCGGATAAATATTATCAAATGCTTCGTATATTTCAGACCGAACTTTAGCCCCTGAAAATAATTTTTTTTAAAATATTTAAATATTCAAATTAGCTTAAAATATACCTGTTAATACAACTTTCCCAGATACAAATATTAGTAACACAATTCTAGGTTTAACCATTCGATAAATAAGTCCAGGAAACAACTCGGGTTCATAACTAAATAAAAAAAAACCAAAAAATTAAAAATTAAAAAACCAAAAATACAAAAAACCAAAAAATCCAACCTGGCAAATTGATTATGAGCCAAAACTAAACCTTCCAATCGTATGGGAAATTTAACATCGCAACTTCCAACCATATTTTGTATCTTAAAATCTAAAAACTTTGCCTTAAATCAAAAAAACAAAAAAATTAAAAAAAAATCACTTAAAAAATCATTTAAAAAATCACTTCAAATCCCAATTTCTGAACAATCCTCGCATATTTCCTCGCTGCAAGTCGCGACTGATCCTCACTTAAAAACAAAAATTCAAAATTCAAATAAAGAAAAATTATTTAAATATTTTTAAAAACCTTTTAGCCCCAGTGCAAACCATTTTCCCCGAACTAAAAATCAACGCCGTCGTTCTCGGTTCCCTAATCCTCATTATAACCGCAGCAAATCTCTTTGGATTATATTCAGCATTTCTAGCATGAAGTGCAATTTTCTTTAAATCTAATTTACATCCTAAATTAACAGTCGATACGATATTTCTATAAAAAAAAAACAAAAAAATAATTAAAAATTCAATTCTTTTAAAAAAAATTTCAAATTAACTGTAATTGTGGGATAATCCCCGGATCCGCGGACGAAGGTGTAACTGGTGTCAAAGGTGTCATTGGATGACCCGGTGTCGATGGAAATGATATCGATGGTATTCCACCTGTTAAATGCGATGAAATTGCTGGTGACATAAGATTTTGCTGTAATTCAACAATGAAAAAATTAATTTTTTTTTTGAGAATTTAAACAATGCGAAACTCAACTGTTTGTTGTTGCGTTAACGCTTGTGTTGGGTATTGCGATGTGTTTGTTCGTTGACTAGTTGTAATGACATTTTGAGTAATTGATGAAGTTTGTTGTTGGTCTTGATTTTGTGTTTGTTGTTGATGGAAAACCGATTGCGGTGTTGGTATTTGTTCATCGTCTTGTAAAATATTGTACGGTGTACCCAAACTCGGTAAATTAAACGGTGCTGGACTCGTAGTTAACGGGTCCATTGGAAATTAGTGTTTTCTGCAAATATAAATACCTTAAAACACGAGAAAAACGAAATTTCTACGACTTGAAATTAATTTATACTTTTAGCGCCACCAGTTGCCAATTGCCACAACTCAATGTTACAATTACCATAACACTTGTTAATAACACATGACGTTTGGTAGCGAAAGTGAACTGGAAATTGTATAATAGCGATTTGTTCTATTCTTATGTAATGTTTTTGATAATGGCATCTTGGTGAACGTCATTGAATGTTGAACAGATTTCATTTTGCAGTTGCAGAGGATTAATTCGGGGGTGAGATAGATTAAAGGTAATATTAATTAACTCGGTTTCTTCAATGACGTATTGTTTTAATTACGATTATAATTACAAGTAATAACAAATGATTTTAATTTTATTTCAACTCGCAGCAAAAAGCATTTGGAAAAAGATTTTCTTTAAATTTTTAAAAAAAAATTCTATAAAAATTTGATGACGTGTAATTTCGTTTTACATTATTTAATTCCAGATTTTAATCTAAATACGATGGATTACAACTACGGCTGTAAGGTATTAATATTTTGTAAAATTTAAAAAAATTATTTTATTTAAATTTTATTTAATTTTTAAAATTTTTTATAGGAATGTGGTTGTCATTGCAATTCGTGTTTCAACAATAACAGTTTGCATTTACATCAGGAAATTGAAGAATTGAAAAAGAAATTAATGGAAAGTGAGAATAATATAATGCAAATGGATACAAATGTTATATTACAAGCGAATAAATATCCAAATGGTGAATATTTCGCTTTGAAAGAGGAAATTAATAATTGGCAAGAGAAATACGAAAGGTTAAATTGATATTTTGAATTTAATTTTTAATTAATTCTAAATATATTTTTTTAAAAGGTTATACGAAAGTCATAAGAAGTTACAAAAAGTTAATCAGGGATTAGAAGACAAATTATTAAAAATTGTAAATAATTTAATTAAATTTTTGTTTTAATTGATTTAATTAAAATATTATTTTTAGGTCGATAAATACGAGACTGAAAAAGGATCGTTAACCAAAGATATGTCCGAAGTTACTACTAGACTCGTCGATGCGAGGGTTTTAATAGCTGAATTGGAGGATGAAAATGTATAAAATATTAAATTTAAATTAAAATTAAAATTAATTTAAATAATTAATAGGAACGTTATAGAAGCGATTGTAGTTTAGCCGTTCAACTACTCCAATGCAAACCATCGAATTTCGTGTCTCATCGAGTCGATTCAGTAAATATTAATTAAAAAAATAAAATTTTAATTTCAAAATTTCTTTTCCAGTTACCAGCAGATTTACAACAGAAAGTCAAACATCATTTAAACCAAAAACGTCGCGATTTAACATTAAATCAAAACAACAACACATCTTTACCCGAAGTTCGCACTATTCGAGTCCCAATCCCCACATTCCCACCAACGGCAATGGTCTATTCAGTCAACCAAAGCAAAGTGGAGCGATTTAACGACGAAGATAACAAAGTGAATGCGAGAAACAGCGATTTAGTCTCTGCAGCGGTCATGGCAAAAGTGTTGGAGGAGCGAGCGAAGGAGAGAAAAGCGAAGAAACAAATGGAAACGAAATGTCCGTGTCGTGTATATGCTAAGTCGGATCACGTGACATCGGACGAGAAGGGAACACAGACTCAATTTAGTGGTTACAATAAAAGCGTTGATGCCAATTGGAATCAATTAAGGACGCAAAGCGAATCTTCCAATTCGAGTTTTGATCAGACGAGTGTTCAGTGTTGGTCTAGGCCTGGATCTACTTCGAGCAGCACCGAAACTCAAATTTAATTAATTAATTTAATTTTTTTATTTTATTTTTTCAACGAAATTTCGTTTGAAAGCCATAAACTGAACAAATTTTTGGTATTTTTTTTATTATTTTTTTTTTAAAAAATTTTTATTCAAAAATACCAAAAAAATTTAATTATTTTCAGTATTAAATTTAATTAAACACCAAAATAATAACTAGTCAATTTAAATATTTCTGCTTCCATTTTAAACTATTAATAGTTAAAATTTAATTAGTTAAATATAAATGGGCCAAATATTTGGAATATTTTCAATGTTAAAATTTTATTTTTATTTAAAATAAAATTAAAAATAAAATTGTAAATAATTTCCTTATACGACTAACTGGTTTAGTCGTAACTAATAATAGTTAAAAAAAATTAATTGAGGAAATTAATTTAAAACATCGAAATTTTTGAATGTTAAATTAAGTGTTCCTGTGAATTGAATGTAAAAATTAATTATGCATTAAAAATAATTAATTAAATGAAATTTTAATATTAATTAATCATAACTATTACACAAAATCTGAACTTTTCCATTCCAACTTGAAACTGCGAGGGTGAAACTCCAAATGGGATGACAAGCGACTGATAAAACAGCTTCACGGCCAAAAACTGGAATTCGTTTCCGTAAACATCCATTTCGGAATTCGTAACAAAATAAAATGCCGTCCGAACTACCGGAATAAAGATATCGACCGTCCGAATTGAAGTCGCAACCGACGTTGTATCCGGAGACCTGGAAAAATATTTAAATTATTTTTTGAAAATTTTTTGGTTTTTTGGTTTCTTGTTACTTTGTGTCCTTCGAAACGTTTTTTGCGATTCATTTTGTATGGTCTTGTTGTTGAAAATTCGGCAATGTAATCACCATTACTTTGAGCAACGAATTTATTTCCTTTTGGGTGAATTACTAAATGTGGGCATGTGAAGCGTTCCTGAAAATATTTTTTAAAATTCGTTTTAAATTTTTTTAAATTTAAAATTTTTTTGAATGTTTAATTAATTGAGTTTTATTAATATTTTTTGATTTTTCGATTAATTTTTCATTTTAAATAAGCAATTTTTAAATTTTCAAAATCTTTTTAAATTTTTCCAATTTCATTAAAAATGCAATAATTTAAATTTTTCAATATTTTAATTAAAATTTTTAAATTTTTTCACTTTTTCAAGATTTTAAAAATTTTCCACTTTTTAAAAATGCAATAATTTAAATTTTTTCAATATTCCTATAAAAAATTCTGAATTTTTCCGTAATCAAAATTTACAAAAGAAAAAAAACTCATATTTTTCATTTTAAATATAAAATTTAAATTTTTCCCTTTTTGAAAATTTTTGAAAATTTCATTTTTCTCATTTTTCAAAATTTAAAATTTTTTCCATTTTCCCAAATTTAAAATTTTCCCATTGTTTTCATCTTTAAAAATTTTTAAATTTTTAAATTTTTCCAAATTAAAAAAAAAATTTCCAAATTAAAAAATTTTTCCAAATTTCAAAATTTTTCCATTTTTCAAATTTCAAAATTTCTCATAAAAAATTAAAAAAAAAAAAAATTTAACCATCCCCTTAATACATTATAAATCTGATTCGAAAGCATCGCCGCAGTATTAAAATCCCACGCAATAATCGTCTTATCAGCCGAATCCTGCGCAACAAAATCAGACGAACACAAAAACTCGCTTCCACCGGGCAGAAAACACAAATCCAAAACCTAAAAAAAAAAAAAAATAAATAAATAAATTCACCAAACCAAACCAAACAACAACCAAACCATACCTGCCCCTGCTTAAAAGGATAAATCTTAATCGGTTTATTCCCATCAGCTCGCAAATCCCAAGCATTGACAACCCTTTGCGAACCAGTAAGAAAAAGATGATTTTCGTCCGGTTTCCATTTAACAGCAGTAACAAAATGATCGTGACTCAATTTCTTAATAACAGTTTCGGTCGCAACATCATTAACAATCGCATTCTTATCGTAACTCGCACTCAAAACACGAGTCCCGTCGCCATTCCAAACGGCATCTCTCACAGCTCCAACGTGCGAATTCAAACTACAAATTAATTTCTCTCGAAACGGATCCCAAATTTTGATACTTTTATCCATCGATGCCGACAATAATAAATTCGTACTCGACCATTCGACTTTGTTTACGCAACTGTTGTGACCGATCAAATTTTTACGTGCAAATTTCTCTTGTTTTTGCTCGCTCGATTCGATCATGGAAGAATTGAGTTTGTTACATTCGTCGTCGTTGATTTTAAATTTCTTCAATCGAGATTCGTTCGATTTCTCGTAGAAATCTAAAGTCGAATGATGATCTCTTTTTAAAGCTTGTTTTGCCATCGGTTTATTCTTCGCTCCTATTTCTTTATCGCTCAATTGATACGTGTTCACCGTCAATTTCGATTCTTCAGTTTCGTCGCTTTCTGACTCTTGGTCTTGCAAACCTAAATAATCGCACATTATTTCGAAATATAAATATGATTTAGATTTCTCTTCCTTTCGTCTAAACCTATGCAAATGTTGTTGTTTTTTCTTTCCAGTGCGCCGTTAAAACAAACTTTCTTTTGGGTTTCGACACGAGATTTCGTTCCAATCGTTTTATTAAACTTGGAAAATATTTAAATAATTAAATTTATTATTCTTATTAGACCCAAAAATCTCGTAAATGTTGAGATTTTGAATTTCAAATTCATTAAAACCAACTGAAATCCTCAAATCCATTAAATCGTAGATAAAATGCCTCAAATTATTCATAAAATCCACTAAAATCCTAAAATAATTTTTCATACATAATTAAATCATTTAAATGCAAAAATTTTATTCAAATTAAATAAAAAAAAACACAAAATTCCATCTCCAACAACTACAATTAAATATTACAATATTAAATTGGTTTATAATCGAGTTTCGATTCGAGTCGTTTATTATCAGCGACTTTACGAACGGCTTTCATAAAATCTTCCTCGATTACGTATTCCCTCTCGGCTCGAATGGCAAACATCCCTAAATAATTTTAAAAAATTAAAAAAAATTCAAAATTCAAAAATAAAATTTCAATAAATTAATTTACCAGCTTCGGTGCAAACATTACGTAAATCCGCACCATTAAATCCATCCGAAAGTTTAACGATCGCTTCGTAATCTAAAATTTGTAAAATAAAAATTAAAAAAATTAAAAAATAAAATTTTAATTAAATTTAACCGATTTCGCCGTGTTTTGTAATGGGCGCAGCGTGAATTTTCATTATATCCAATCGCGCCTGTTCGTTCGGTAATGGAATTTCGATTTTCCGATCGAGTCTTCCTGGTCTTAGTAAAGCCGGATCGAGAGTATCGGGTCTGTTGGTGGCCATTATCATCTTCACTTGACCCAACGAATCGAATCCGTCCATTTGGTTAAGTAATTCCATTAAAGTTCGTTGGATTTCACGATCCGCTGAAGTTCCTTCCGAGAATCGACGACCGCCTGTGAATTAAATTTAAATTTAAATAAAATTTAAATTTAAAAATTATTTTTTTTAACCGATTGCGTCGATTTCATCCATAAATATAATGCACGGTTGATGGTCACGAGCGAAGTTAAACATTTCTCGAATGAGTCTCGCACTTTCACCGATGTATTTGTCCACGATGGCGCTCGAGACGACCTAAGGATTTAAGGTGCAAGTGAGTGTTTTTGGCTTTTTTAAATTTTGTTTTGAGAATTTTACTTTTAGAAAATTGCAATCCAATTGACTCGCAACTGCACGTGCGAGTAGTGTTTTTCCGGTTCCTGGTGGTCCGTATAGTAAACAACCTTTTGGGGGTGTAATTCCGACTCGTTGGAATAATTCCGGGTTCATTAGTGGTAATTCAATCACCTAATAATTAAAAATTCAAAAAATTCAAAAAATTAAAAAACGAAAAATTTCAAATAAAAATCAGAAAATTTCAAAAAAGTTAAAAACTGCAAATAAAAATTTCAAAAAAACCAAAATACACAAAAAAAAAAAAAAAATTGGCCAAAAATCCAAATTTACTTCACGCAATTCCCGAATTTGTTCGGTCAAACCACCAATCATCGAATAAGTGACATTTCCCGGATCTTCGTGCGACATATTATAAACCAACGGATCAACTTCACGTGGTAAATATCTACAATTAAACAAATCAAAAATCAACTTCAAATACATTTTTTTAAACAATTGAACCAAAACCTCATAATAGTAAGTGTAGTCATATCCAAAGCAACTCGAGTACCCGATTTTAATTTACTTTTATCCAACTGTCGACGACATCCGACAACATAACGAGGTCCATTCGTCGCTTTAACAATAACTAAATAAAAAAAACAAATTTTAAAATCAAAAAACCAAAATTTCCTTAAAAAACAAAATTTTTACATTTTTCTTCCGTTAATTGTTTCAAAATTTCCCCGACGATCTGAAAAATTAAAAAAATAATTAAAAAATATTTTTTTGTATATAAAACTCACTTGTCCAACACTTTGTAACGCTTTTAAATCATTTTCAGACTTCTCGTATTGTTTTGTTAATTCTTTTAGTTGTTCTCGCACTGAAACGAACGATGACGATGCAAATTAATATTTTTAATTTTTTTAAATATGTTTTTAGTATTGGGAAAACGACTTACTGTTTTTTAATTTACTTTCCACATCTTTATGTTCCAGTAATTTCTTTCTGTAATCTTGTAATGCTTTTTCACGAGCATTGTCAACTACGACCGGAGGACGAGGTTCAACTACAGCCGTCGCCATTTTATTAGTGATGTTTTTGTTCTCCGCTTAAAGGGGTTTTATATTTTTAAAATTTGAATTTAAAAATTAAATATGAATAATATTTAGTTGTAAAACGTTAATTATTTAAACTAAGTTAATTTTAAAAATTTTATTATTTAGTTTTTTTGCTTTTAATCAGATGACGTCATAATTATATTTAACTGACGTAATATTAGACTGACGTCACATAAAGTGATATTTAATCATAAAACAGACAAAATTTAATTTCCACAAAACAATTCCATTTATTTCAAGTTTACAATTAAAAAAAAAATTATTAAATGCGCAAAACCCAAAATAATAAAAACAAAAATTCATTTTTCAGCATTCGCTGAAATTATCATTGGGTAATTTCAGAGTTTCGTATTGATGAACGACAGGCGGCGGTTGAATCGGTTTCGTATTATTAAATACATTTCTCGCTTCAGTAATTTTCCTACATCGACCACATTCGTCGATCACCTGCATAAAATTAAAAAAAAAAAAATCACAATTTTAAAATTTAATTTATTCATAAAAAAACCTGTTTTGAATATTTCCAATCCAAAACGCAAATCAACGTCGATAAAATCCCCGTAGACAAAACGATAAAAGCCAATAAAACGTAGAGAATTTCCGTACCAAAAATTTCACCACCTAAAAATTACATAAAAATTAATTCAAAATCGATTAAAATCCAATTAATTTCACCTCTATTTACGTTCACGCCATTTCTCACACCCAAAAGGGGTGCTACGAGAGCCGCGATGGCGGCCAAACTCGATAATCCGTGGAGTACGGAAGCCGAGAGGGCCGCTTGAGTAGTTGGGGTACTTGAATGGAGTATGACAGTTGTGAAACCAGCAGTTACGAACACGAAAGGTACTGTAAGATTGATGATGGGCACTCCCGAGATGCAACTCGATGCCAATTGAAGTATTAAACAGATTAGAGAAAGCGCGAGATGAGCGCGAGACAACCACGAGACAGCCGATGGCCACATTTGTCTTTCTTTCGGAATGGACATAACGAATGGAAACGGAGGGATTTTCTCGAAGTTTTGGCCGAACATTGCGATGCAAAGTCTAGTGTTGATGTGAAGGGATGCGAAGGTTAAGTTTGTGGTTCAGTGAGTGCAAATGGGAGAATGGGAAATGGTGTGAATGACCCGTCCCAAGGAAATGGGAAATACGAATCATTTGTTATGGGATGAAATGGTCGTGAGGTGTGACCTAAAACAGTCGATTTTTTTGTTATTTTAGTGTTGTTTGGTTATAAATTTCTAGATTCTTATTGAATGCATTTTATTTTGAAATACAGATGGCCCTAGTGGAATTCCATACCTACTGAACTAAATATAGGATAGAATAGCCCACAATTAACTTTATAGATGCTTGTGGGGATCAGAATGTTAGTAATGTTGAAGAGATTCAGTATTTGATGGATTTTAAATGTTAATTGTAAATTTTTAAACTAAAAATTCTATTTTCCGGTGAAAAGTTTGTTTTGCAATAACGGAATTTGTTAAAGTGAATTTTTTTTATGTAAATTAACATGGCAGAAAAAATTTGCAGAAATTTTGCAGAATTTTGCAGAATCTGTAGAAAAACTACAGAATGGGCCAAATTTTTGCAGAATTTCTACAGAAAACTGAAACGTGGCCAAATTTCTGCAGAATTTCTACAGAAAAACTGCAGAATCGTCCAAATTCTTGCAGAATTCTATAGAAAACCTTCAAATAAGCAGTTAAATGTAAAGAAAAAAATCCAAACGAAATTAAAAATTATTTAAAAATCATTCTACCGAACAATGTAAAAATTATGTCACTGAATGTATATTCTGCAGTTGATCAGGTATTTTGCATAAAAAAATTTAAAATGAGAAGTCAGATGATATAAACACCTGCTATGATTGGCTAGCAGTAGATGACTGACTACTGCTAACTTCTTAGTGCATTATTTCTACGGTAGCTTAAGTACTTCTACCTTTCTCTTACTTCATTCCCACAATGCACATTGCTACTTGTACCTTTTTTCACTGATACTGCAATATGTATTGCAATGTAAACATAGCTTTAGTAAGTATTGTTTACGATGTTGGTTGCAGTCAATGCTCTGTAATTTGCATTTACATGAAAATTAATTTTGTTTGAGTCAATTTGTCAATTTGTCAATTTGAGTCAATTTGTTTGTGTTCTTTGAGTGCATCTTGAATGGCAAATTTATAAAAACTTATAGGAACAAATTCCATTAAACACAATGACAATTCGATTTCTCAAACTTGAATTGAGCCAACTATATGCTCTGCTACTTCCATATAGCTTCCCAGCTTAAAATTCCCACAGAAATTCTCACATGGAACCCATGATTTTTTATAGGAATTTTTATGGGGATTGATGTGTTTTTGCCCTATTTCCCACATTACCCATAACCGACC
>JAQFZU010001384.1:0-13787 GCA_034696185.1 Henia vesuviana | reverse complement strand
ATTTTTAGTAATTTTTGAAGAAAAAGGTTTTGTTTTTCTTCTTCTCCTTATTTTACGAGATATCTCGTCTCGTTTCAAAAGATGTAATCTTGAATGATAAGGATCTCGACTCGAATTTTTCGAGTCAAGTTTACAATCAGGAAAACAAAATTCGGAACGAGTCGAGATATTAGTATCTTGACTTGATTGGTCTCAATCAGAACACTGACAAACATTTTCCAATATTTGATGTTCAACGTGTTGCTGAATTCAAACTGAAAAGCGATGCGAGATTTAAAAGAGTTTGATGCATTTGACCATGTATTCAGTTTCCATTTTGGTCAATAAAATAGGTGAAGAGGATTTAAATGAGGTCCCAAATCAGTCAATGATTCGGCCAAAATGTCTTCACACTACTTGGCCAATTTTACCAAGGACGAAACCCAAACTGTGCTCGAAACAGCCTGGATTTTATCGACGATCGCTCGTTTGACGTACCTTTCAACCGCTCGCAACATTGTGCTCTGTAATTACAATTAGGCAAATAAATCCGTCGAAATTCGGTTTAATTTTTTTAATAATTACGTCCGTGATTTTACAAAGCGCTCGAATAGCCGTAAGTCTGTAAAGATTTCTTTACCGGTCATGTCTTTGGTCAAACTACTCGTAACAACTATCACGTCTTTGGCCGTCGTACTTAAATCTTTGATTCCCAAATACACCAAACGACGAAACATGACCTAGAAAATATTAAAATATTTAAAAAATAAAACAAACAAATAAATTTCGTACATCTATCGACTGGAATAATTTGGTGATGGCGAAAACAGCTTCGGTCGCTTCGTTCGTGCCCAAATATTCGCCTTGGTTGATCAAGTAAAGGATTTTGGTGAGGATGCGAGTGCATTTTTGTGGATTGACCGGTGTCTCGTTGAACATGCGGGCCTATTCAAATTAAATAAAATGGTTTTTAAAAATTAAAACAGTCAATTTACTTCCTGAAAAACTGTTATTTCGTTTTCGTCTCGAGCTGTACACGGCGAATAAACCGAACGAGGAAGTAAAAAAAATCGAAATTAACATCCACCGTCCTTATCGTTCCTTTTATCCGTATTTAATAGGTGTACAACGTGATCCATTGTTAATACTTTCGAACGTATATCGAAAACGTGTATCGAATCGTAACAGCGAATGACGTCATCCAAACCCGATGGTACTTAGAATTATTTTAAATAAAATTTTAACACAATTAATAATAAAAATAAAATCGAATCGACTTGAAATTCGTTAAACAAAATTGAAAACCCAAAAACAAATTTTTTTTAAAAAAATGACGTCACATCCAGCGAATATCGAAAATGGCGGCGTCCACAGTAATCAGACGAAATTTCCCTTACTTTCGACAACAATTGGGAGCCGCACTTAACAACAGTAGCGTCGTGGTGAAATTCATATGCGTGACCGTATTCTCGTGCTATTTTCTATCGTACAGCGAACAGGCGATCCGAGTGCTCAGTGTTACGCCCGGTTACTTGATCCCACCCAGTTTCTGGATATGGACGGCCTTCACTCACTGTTTCGTCGAGACTCACCTGTGGCAAGTGGCGGCCGACATCGTCACCGTCGGACTCTGCGGCAAACTGATGGAGCCGTTGTGGGGTGCGCAAGAGATGCTCACCTTCTTCGCCATAGTCAACGTGGGTGTCGCGCTCGTATCGGCCGCTTATTACCTCCTCGTTTACATGTGCACGTTCAATCCCGATATTTTGTTCGAAATTCACATCCACGGACTGGCCGGTTACGTTGCGGGGGTGGCCGTGGCGGTCAAACAGATCATGCCCGACCACGTTTTAATACACAGCCCGTTGGGTAAGATGAGGAACAGAAACGTACCGCTGAACGTACTCGTTTTGAGTTTGATTTTGTGGTCGATCGGGCTTTTGGAAGGAACTTATTCGTGCATGTTCGCGTCCGGGGTGCTGGTTTCTTGGCTTTATTTGAGGTTCTTTCAGCCACATTCGAACGGGTCAACGGGCGATGTCGCCGATAGTTTCACTTTCGCTAGGTAAGGATCGGTCGCGATCGGTTCGGTGCGGTTTGGTTTTTAGATTTTTTGTTTTTTTCTTGCAGTTTTTTTCCAAATGTTCTTCAACCGCCGATAGCCATTTTTTGCAACACGATTTACGAGTTTTTAGTCAAGTTGAGAATATGCCGAAAACCCGTGAAACATTCGGCGATACCAACGTCCATCACTATAAGTCTACCCGGAACCGATCCGCACGACGCCGAACGAAGACGGTATAACTCGACCGGTCGAATTTTTAGATAAACTTTATAAAATTGAATTTTTCAGTCAAATCGCACTCAAAGCTTTAAACGACCGTCTCAACAAACCAGAACCGAGCCGATGGCCGACATTAGTGGACGAAAAATCGTCGAATCCGTCGACGTCACCCGCATCGACCGAGCCGAATTCGCCGATCGCCAGCGCGCCGTCGCCGAGCACGGTTGTCGACGTGACGACCGAAGCTTAGAAATACCATCGATATAACTTTTTAATATATTAATTTAACATACGTTTCGAGTTCAGTTTGGTTTTTCCTCGATTATCGATTCAATAGGAGAAAACGATGTAAATAAATGTTTTTCTTTTCTCTCGTTTTACGATCTTTTAATGGCCGGTCGGCACTTGCTCGTTACGGCCACGTTTAGTCATGTCGACGGTACTCGTTTCGCTGCTTTTCCTACTTTTTTCGCGCTCGCAGGCCCGATTTATCTTCGATTTCGACGAAAAAAACAAAGTGAACGGATTAAACGAAACCGAAGAACAACTGAGCGACGTCGAGGACAAAATGGCGGAACTGGAAAAATTGGAAAAAGAAGGCGAACGAGCGCCAAAACCGTTTCTAACCTTCACGATATTATTGAAGAAGGCCGCGAACGAAGCGCAAATCACCCAAAACGAATCGTTGAAGAAATTGAAAATAACGGCGAGTATTCAATATCGATTTTAAAAATATTTTGTTTAAATATCGAATTCGCAGGTCGACACTTTGATGACCAAATTGGACGAAGCTTATGTCGAAGGCGAGAAATCGTTGGCTCGAATCGTCGTCCGACAAAATCGAGCGCTCGAAACTCGACTCAGCCTCGTTTTAAACTCGATGGCGACCACTCAGAAACTTTTACTCGATTTATCGACCAACATCGTCGTATTAATCGCTCGCAACTCCATTTCGGATCAAATATTTTAATTCTACAATTAAAATCGAAAAATAAAAAGTAAAAAATAACTTTTTTAAATATAACTTTAACACACGCTGAAATCCCACAATTTGACGCTCCGATCGTACGATCCCGACACGATTACGCCGTCGTTGAACTGCAAACACGTCACGCCGTCCGTGTGGTTGCGTAAAGTTGCCAATCGTTGTCCCGTTTCCAAACTCCAAACCTAAAAAAACGTATTTTAATTAAAAATATTTTTAAAAAACGATTAAAAACCGACTTTTAAGGTTTTGTCGTCTCCGCCGCTCACGAATCGCCAACTGTCGGCTTGCAAACATCTCACGACGCCCGTGTGGCCTTCCGAACTCATCCAATCCAACGTCCGCAAACACTGACCTGTGTCGAGCGACCAGAATTTAATGGTTCGGTCCAGAGATCCGCTGAGAATTCGCACTTCGTCGAACTGCAGACACGTGACCGCGTCTTGGTGGCCGCGTAAAGTCGTTTTGCATGATCCGTCGGTCCAATTCCACACCTCGAAACAAATTTTAGATTAAAAATCGATTTTTTTTAATCGATAATTTATTTACTTTGATCGATCGATCGCACGATCCCGACACGATTTTCTCGTCGTCGAATTGGAGACACAGAACGGCTTGGTCGTGTCCGAAAAGGGTCAAATCGCATCGTCCGGTCTTGACGTTCCACACTTTGAGCGTGTGATCATACGATCCGCTGACCACTTTCTCGTCGTCCACTTGCAGACACCTAACGGTATCGGCGTGACCGATCATCGTCACTTTACACGCGATGCTCGACCAGCTCAATTGAGTCGACAGATCCCACACTTTGATGGTGCAATCGGACGAGCCGCTAACCAATCGATTTCCTTCCAAGTGTAGGCATCGAACGGTCCCGGAATGACCGACCAAAGTCATCACCGACCACGGACTGTTGGTTCGAATGTTCCAAACCTGAAATGGAAAATATTCATTTTGGATTTTTTTATTATCATTTTTATTTTACTTTGATGGTTTTGTCGGACGATCCACTCACGATGCGAGTATCGTCGAATTGAACGCAAGTTACGCCTTGGGAATGTCCTTCGAAGGTTCGTACGTGACAACATCCTTTGAGCCAATTTCTACGAAGACGAAATCGTTCGACGAAACATCGTTTCCACTGAAATCGACGTAATTAATTTAATTAATAAAATCGATTTTAAAATATTACATCGATGCTGCCATCCGAGAATTTATACACGGATTTTTGTTTCGATTCGCCCGCGAACGACAGCTGCCATTTCGGTCGACAGCAAAAGCGCTGCCATAGACACGGCATGGCCGAAAGATTCATCCAAATGCGACAAACTCGCGACGAACGTGCCAAAGTCACTAAAATGAAAAATATTTTTCAGTTCGATAAAAATGTGATTTAAAATTCTACCTTCGTCTAGGAACGAGAATATATAAAGCGCTAAATGTTCGGGTAACCACGATAATAAATCTTGACAGTTTGGAGGACATAATTGATGAAATCGACTTTCCATCGCGATCGACAAACAGTGGTTTTGACGAGGACCGCATTCCATCTAAAAATTTAAAAATTTAAAAATTAATTCTTTTTTTAAAAAGTTAATAATTCGATGGTACCAAAAGCGCTTTCAAAGCTAAATTCTTCTGGTAATCGTCGAATTGTACGAACCAATCGACCATTTTATCGAGTCGTCGTTTCATTTCTACCGGTCCGATCCCGCACGATTTTCTCTTTTCTTTGGTATCGTCGTCACGTTCGTCTCTTTTCCTCGCAAATTGCGACGGTAGACTCCGACATCGCAGTCGATATTCGGCCGAACCCAACGATAGATTGTCGACGAATCTGTTTTTTTCGTTGATTGGTTTTTCTTTGGTTATTGTCAATCGATCGAAATCGGGCCACGACGAAGACGATTCTTTTAATCGATTCCCGTTATCGATACTCGGCGAACCGATCGCATCGATCGTCCATTTCCGATTTTTATCCAAATTTACGTCCGCGTCTACGAATAAAAAAATTTTTAATTTAATTTTTTTTTAAAATTAAATGCATTTTACGATCGGTCGTTCTCCGATTGCGCTCGAGTCTCATTTTGCTGAATTGCGTTCGCATCTATAAATTCGGAACTCGATCGATGTCGTGCATGTTTCCGTCTGAAAATTATTCGTTTCGCCGCGTCGCTTTCGTAATATCCCGAATTTTAGCAAAACTGTAGCATAAATAAATAACCAAACTAACCGGAATCGTAAAACGGTGACGTAGCACCTCGTACTTAACGCACGACCGTCTGGAAAACACGACTCCGGACACGACCGATCACGCAGCGATGGCGACGAATAACTTGGACTTTCTCTCGACAGATGTCGTTCTTAGCCGTTGCTTAGCGACTCGAATAATTCGCTCGTTTCGAAATTTATGAGTCGGCCTTTGAAAAAAGAAAAAAATTAAAAAATTAGAAAATGGTAACAATTGTTAAAGCATCGAAAGCGGAAATTTTATATATTTAAAAATGATTTTCAGGCTTCGACTTCTTCGACTCCCGCATCGAGTTCGGGTCAACATTCGCCGAAAATGGAAAATTTTCATCGCGCCAATATTTGGACGAACGAAGTTGAAGATGCCTACAGATTCCAAGTTGCGGGTTTCAAAGACGAATCGGAATATAAAGAAACGATGGGAGTGACCGAAGTAAAATAACAAGGCTGAAAGCGAAAATTAAAAAAAGAATTAAAAAAAGAATTACAAAAAGAATTAAAAAAAGAATTTTATTGTCGTAGGTGGAACGTTGGCCGAATTCGGGTTTCGTCAAGAAATTACAACGTCGCGACGGAATGTTTTACTACTTCGACAAAGATCGCGAATGTCCCGAACAAGAGATCGGTCGCGTCAAATTGAGTAAACCGCAATCGACGAACGATAAAAACGACGTGAATTGCCAAGTACAACTAATGTGACTACATGGCTACAAAAAAGGCGAAATGAAACCGATCAAGAAGAAAAAACGACGTCGAGTACGGAAAAAATCCAATGCCAGTGGCTCGACCAACGAAAGCAACGCAACTTCACCGACCGTCAACACGCAACAACAAATGCCCGTTTGGAAACTTTAAAATTCAATGTGAGAATCGAAAATAAAAAAAAAGTCCGTGTGTCGAGAAATGATGAATTACCTCGTATTTTTGTATAAAAGAATCGCTCACTCGAAATTTCGGTTGCATGAATAAGCAAATCTCTACAAATGCGCCCCAAATGATCATTTTAGGCGACAAAAGTAGTCGGTAGGGGGCCGTACGTAAAGTCGATATAAATCGCGGGATTTCGATTTCGATCCGCCCACGACTAAAATTAACTTTTTCTTTATTTAATTCTAAATTATTATTAATAATAATAAAAAGGAATAAAAGCAGCTCGGCCAAACGTCTCTTCACGCCTCGATGTCCGAGCCGAGGTGTGTGGGAATCGAGTCCGGTTTTAAGCGTCACCAAACAAATTTTCCCCCAAGATCCGAGGCTCACCGAGACGTTCCGTTGCCATTTCCTTTTTTTTTATTTTTTATCCCCCACTTCCACTACCCCCCTTGCCAACGTCTGAAAACTCGATTTTCCCCTCCCCCGAACAGAAGAAAAAAAAATAAGAAAACCCCCGTTTTGCCCCTTGACCCCTCCCCCGTCATCCCCCACCCTCCACTCGGTCCTCACCTTCGGTGGAAACCCCCAGGTAAGGGATGGTTAAAAAATGGGGGGTTTTTTTTCCAGTCCTGTTTTTTGAGGGAGCGGCCATTTTTTTTTTTTACCCCCCTGTTTTTTTCTTCCGTTTTTTTTTTCTCCCATGATTAGCCCACTCCGGGATCCAGTTGCCATACATAACCCCCTCCCTCCCCCCGGGTTCCTTTTACCCCCACTAAAAAAAGACGTGGGAAATTTTTTTCTTCGCACAACGTCTTTTCCTAAAAAATATATTGGAAAAAAATGCAACGACGCGGGAAGATATTTTTTAGGGGTCGTGACGTCATTTTTTTCGAGGGGGAGGTGTGGGGAAAGCGGAAGTAGCTCGGCCACATTATTTATGGCGATCGCAGTTCGGCGCGATTCGTATAAACGGACGTTAATCCGAAATGATGAAATATTGGGATTAGGGGCTCGGGTGTGTGGGGGTGGGGGATAAAGGAAGAGGCGGAGGTTCGACTTAATCTTCTTACGAGCGCCGCCAACGAAGGGGGAAATGGCACAAAAGAGAAATCAAGATGGCCGTCGAGGTTAAAGAAAAGGAAGAAGCGACGCGCGTTGACGAAAGACGGACAGCTGTGGCAGCACGAATTACCCCCTCTCTTCCAAACGCGTTTACCCCCACTTCCACGTAACCGGAAGTAACCGTTTTTTTTTTAATATTTTTTTTTATTAAATATATAAAAAAAAGGCAATAAAACGGTCGGTTTATTAGGGGTTTCTAGTTGGAGTGGACTGGGGGTTAGGGGTAAAGAAGCGGGGGTAAGTAAACAACTACAAAATTTATGGGTTTCGAGTCGGGCAAGTGGTTGGGCTGTCCCGATATAGGTGCAAAGTAGGCCTAATGGCCCGCAGACCCCTCGCTTAACGATTTCGCAAAACCCCCTTCACCTTACCCCCACTTTGGTGCGGGACACCTCAGAATACCCACACCGCCGGACCCATTACCCCCCACTTGAACCGGGTCAACAACAACAACAAACAACCACTTAACGAAAATCACACTTTTAACATCGATTTGGATATTTTCCGATCGCTTTTGCGCATGCGCCAAAATCGTCGAATCGTTCGACGACGGGAATCACCCGATTGCCAATACGTGTTTAAGATGCGAGTTTTATCGGTCGCTCGATTTTTTAGAAATCGATTATTTATCGAATGGTGATGTTTTAAGGGTTAAAGGAAAAAGGAAGGAGAAATAGAAAATGTGGGTTTTATCGTAATCGGATATTATCACCTGATTAACACGGGGCTGTTTAGCTGTCCATCCTGTGGCGTCTCGCGAATTCCCCCACATCGACCCACCCCCTCACCTCCCTTCGCAACCCCCACAAAAGAGGCTTCGAGGGTCCGAAGAAAGTGAAAGGACGACGGGTGAGGAGGGGGGGAGAGAGGCGAGTGCAGAAAAACCCACCGAGCAAACGTCTTTACCCCCACCCATCACACATCCATCCCCCACCCGACCAAAGTGTCTCGTCCGGGGTTGTTCATTTTTAGCCGTATTTTTATGCTCGAAGTGGGGAAAAATAAAAAATGGGGGTAAAATAAATTGAAATAAATTGATTTTTACTAAAAAACAAATCGATTAATTGGTCGAATTTATGGGGGTAAATTAAAAGTGGGGGTTAATAAAAAAATTAAGCGTTTTTATAGGTGTAAATAGAAGATAAAGAAATTTTCGGTTCTCGGAGGGGTTATTAAAAAAAAAATAAAAAATGTGGGGGTAAAGGAAAATTATAAACATTTAATATCGGACGTCTGTCGTCTGTTACGAGGTGGGGGAAAAACGGGATATAACGGACCAATGTATGAATTATATCGTGACGATGATGAAATATAATAAAAAAAAAGCGAAGGTGAGACGAAATTACACCTCGAAGGCTTCATTTTGCAACAGTTTAATTCGGATTCCATAAACGAAAAGTATATCGAATGCCACCTGCTTCTTCTTCTTCTTTTAGATGGATTATTTTCTTTGAACTTCAGATTATAATGAAAAAATATCGATTTTTTCAACATCGATTCTCGGGCTCGATTTCATCACCACTAATTTTTTTAATTTAATTTTTTTAAATTTATTTTTGCCATTAAAATATCGATTAATTAATCGGTGTGATTAAAATCGATTTTTTTTCAAGTTTTTTTTTAAATGTAATTTATCAACACATTTTTTTGGTTTACGTCACCATCTTGTAATGTGGGTCAGGTTTTTGGCATTCCCTACCGACAACCCCCTCTACCCCCCTCCCCACCCTTCCCCCATCGCCATTTCTCGCTCCCACAGTACGGTTTTGCTCCTGCTTCGTTCAACCACGTGCTTCTCCGTCGGCTCTCGAGATGCGAGTTAATATTGGATAAATCGTAAGTAAATTGTAAAATTTATTTAAAATTTCTTAATCGATAATCTTTTAATCCGTTTTGGAAATTTTTTAACTCCAAAAAAAAATTTTTAAATTAAAACAAAATTTTTTTTTAATTTAAAAATAATTAATTTTTTTAATTTTTATAATTTTATTATTAAAAAAAATGATAAAAATATTTCTAAGGTTTTTGAACCCCTAAGATTAAGGTCGACCCAATTCGAATGACCCCAATTTATTAAAAAAATTATTTATATCCGCCATTTTGATTTTTTATAATTTTTTATTATTTTTTTAAATTTTTTTTTTAAATTATTAAAAAAATATTTTTTTAAATGAAAAAAATAACGAATTAATTTTAATTCGACTTTGAAGACCCCTAGACGAAATGTGGGGGTCACTGGGAGGTGAAAGAGGAGGAGAAATGGCGCAGACGGTGGGGGTAGAGGGGTCTCACGAAGTCTGTCTGTAGACATAAAAAAAACATTTTTTAAAATTTTTAATTTTTAACCTTTTTCCGGTTCGTCATTTTACTTTCCGTTTTTCGATTTTTTAATAAAAACCAGAAAATTATTAAATTTTACGTGAAAACTGGAGAATTCGTAAAACGGCGCGTGTAAACACCGACTTCCGGTTCGCCGACCCTCCATCTTAAAATTAACTGTAAAAAAAAACTTAATTAGTACATATTTTAACTGAATTGTAAACCTGTTTCTTAAAAAATGTCTTCCACATAATCCCGGAGAAGAGGGGGTAAAAGCAAAAGAGGGGGATGGAGGGAGGGGTTGCTTAAAAACCCCCCCTTTCCCTCTTACCCACACTTATATAATGCGTGAAACCTTGGTCATGGCCGAAACTAATCACAACACGCAAACAAAAACGCTAAAAACTTCTTTTATAAAACAAAAAAAATCGATTACTCCGAAAATATCGATTTACTAATTCGATATTTCCCAACTCGAAAAATTATCGAATCGTAAAATGTGATTTAATCGAAAAAAGAAAATTTAAAATATCGATTATAAAATTTTTAATATTTAATATTAAAAAATCGATATTTTAATCGATGATTTGAAAACGAGAGATTTCGTTTTAAAAAAAATGGATTCGATGTTTAAAATCGAGAGATTTCGTTTTAAAAAAAAATGGATTCGATGTTTAAAATCGATTTTTGTTGTGACGAAGGGAAGTGTTTTTGGAGTGGGTGCCCCCACCGGGTTTTTACCTCACTTGACGTGTGTTGACAGCTCCAACAAAAACGGCCATTTTAATTGTCGCAACGTGGCGTCGCTCGAAAAGCGGTGAAAAGAAAAATTTTTATTTTTCCTTTTCTTCGTTTCGCTTTTTCACGTCCAACAAAAAACGAAAACGTGACGTATTAAAGCGCGGTACCGATCAAGAACCTTAAGTCGAAGCTCCGTGCATCGGATCACGTTTTTTTTTTCCCTACCCCCACACCGGAAGTGGGGGTAATAAAAACGCAACGAGAAAAAAAAAACGGGCGCGGGGTCGGTGGGTATCGAAGGGGTATCGGACGACCACTAACCGACGCGAGACGCACCTGGACCCACCAATCTGAGACGCGATGGGCGTGGTCTTCGTTACCCGCCTCGAAATACTTTACGAGACGAAAAATATGAAAGAAACTCGATTTAAAAACTCAAATATAAAAATATCGATATTTTAAAAAAATTGACAAAAAAAAAATCGGTTTTTCGATTATTTTTTAAAAGAAAAAATTCTTAAATTGTAAATAAAAATTTGAATTAAAAAAAAAAAAATATCGATTCTCGAATAAAAATATCGATTCTCGAATAAAAAAATCGATTATTTATTCGTTTCGTTTAAAATTTAAAAAAAAGAAAAATTGAATTTAAAATTATTTTTATTTAAAAAAAAATCGATTTAATTTTATAATATCGATATAAAACTCGATTTTAAAAAAAAAATCGAATCCGAGTCTCTCGGACGAGCGAATTTGCGAGCGATTCACCGTTTAATTATAACGACGGGTCTCCCATTCGCTCACCTGGTCCCACGCAACTCGACTCCGCCGTTACACCGTCGCACAATCGCACCAGGTGGGCACCGATCCCAACCCCCATCTTCCGCTATCTCTTTTTAAACCCAGAAAAAAAATAATTAAAAAAGAAAAAAGATACAGTTACGAGCCCACGTGCAAGGAACGACCGGTCAACCACTGAATGGCCGATGGACACTGTCCACGTGGGCCCTCTCACCCCGAACGGGTCACCGACGACCGGATTCGCCACTTTAACCTTCGACCCGTTGAACCCGTCCACGCGCATCCACTCGCCCGTCGTTTTCTCTCGAACGACGGTAGGTGGCGTCACCGTCAAGACCCGAACGTCGACTCGACAAATTTCTTAGATGATTCGAACCGTCGCCAACGAACATGGATTCGTTTTAATCTTGACTCCATTCATTTAGGAAGAAGGGGACGGAATGTGGGCCCGGAAACCCCCCCCCCGAACGTCGATCTGTGATTGGACGAGGACGTGGACTCGACGACGGACGAAAAAAACCCTTTTGAGAGGATGGCGATTCGAGTTGCACTCGACGACCCGACACGACACCGACAGGAGCGTCGCACGCCCCGATTCGACGCCAGGTGTGCTTCGACAATGTGCGCCAAACAGAAATATTTTTTTTTCTTCGCTTTTTTTTTATCGAATGTCACTTTTTGACAATTTCGTTGTTGCCTTCGTGGACCGGTTCGAGCTACTGTTGGTCCGGGAAAACCGGAAAAAGTAGTGGATTTTAACTATAGCGTTTTTTGCTTTTTAAATGGGATTATTCCAGCGCCGTGTATCGAGGTAAGGAAATTTATAATTTATTTTAAATAATTTCAAAAATTTGATTTCAAACTCGTTTAAATGAATTGGAAATGCGAATAATTCGTATTTAATTCGTATTTAATTCGTATTTAATTCGTATTTGGGATTTTTATTTTTTTAATTTTAATCGAATTGACAATAAATGAAAATAAATGAAAATAAATGAAAATGTGAAAAAGCGTTACATTTCATGGTTTCGTTATGTTTCAAAAATGACTTTTATTAATTTTAAAAAAGAAATTCGTTTATTCGTTTCAGCGCTTAAAAAATAATGTTGAAATTGTTAAAGTTTAAGCAAAACAATAAACAAAAAAGCCAAATTTGTGTAATTTTAAATTATTATTCGTTTAAAGAATTTTTGGTTGGTAAAAAAAACGCGTGACGTCATTCGAATCAAAATTTGCGAACGAAATTAATAATTAAAAATAGTTGCTTTTTACCGTTTTATTCAATTTGTTTCACCCAACAAGTCGATCCTTTAAATACCTTAAAAAAACCCAAAAAAAATACCAACATTTTTTTCCCCAAGATTTACAATCAAAAATATTTTTTATTTAATCTTTTTAAAATCCAAAACTCGAAAAATACATTAAAATGATTTTTACTAATATTTTCTTATTGAAAAAAAAAAAAAAGTGGAGCATTTATCCTTTCGTACCCGACAACGAACACCGCCGAGCCGCGATTGGCTACGCGCTGACCCCGGGTCAGACGGCGTGGACCAATGGGAAGGAAGAGCGGTCTGAAGGGAGACGCCATCCATGTCGGCCGCCCGCCCGCTACCGGGTTACCGGCCACCCGAATCGAATCATCACGAAACTACAATCACCCAAAAATACGATCGGTCGTGTCGAGACGTTGCTCTCTAGCAAAATCCTCGTGTCGACGTAACCCTTCGAACACACCTTCGAATACCCGCCGCGAGTGTCGATTCTCACCTTTGGTTTTCGGCCGCCGTTTTTACAGCCGTAAAATGCCGCTGCTCGACTCGTCGTCGCTTTGGATTATTACGTGTCAACCGTTTATAAATCTTCGTTTTCTTATTATTTCTTAGATACGGTGTGTTTAAGGTAAGAAACGATAGTCGCGTTTTTATTATTTCGGTGCCACATTTTGTACGATCGTCGTTACTTTCGGTCGAATCGACATTTTTCGAGATTTTCATAATTTTTCATTTTTTTCCTGTTTTTTCGGTTTTGGATTTTTTTATTTTTTATTTTTATTTTTGACGAGGGGTTTTTAAAAATAATTTTTTTGTGGGGGTAGTGATGGTTCGAATGTCGTGCGCTCGGTTGTTTTGGTTAGGCCTAATGCGTTATTTTGATAGTTTTTCGTGATTTTAAGGTATTATATCGTCAAATGTTGATTTTGTAAAATTTTAATTTCGGTATTTAAACGAGGAAAAAGGGTATTTTGAATTTTAATTTTAATTTTAATTTTGGCGTTTTTTGGATTTTGAATTTTAATTTTGGGGTTTTTTGGATTTTGAATTTTTTCCTCATTTTATTTCGATGTTTAAATTTGCGATTTTTATTTCGAAATATTTGATGACAAAAAATCGAATTTTTCTTTTATTTATTTTTCACGGTCAAATTTTAATA
>JAQFZU010001383.1:0-13791 GCA_034696185.1 Henia vesuviana | reverse complement strand
GTGGGTGCCGACATTTTTTTTTTTTTTTTAATTAGTTGTGGGTTTTGGTTTTTTTTATGTTTTAATTGGGTTTTTGTGGTTGTAATGAGGTTTTTGGTGGTTGGGGTTGGGATTGGAAGTTTGATGTATTGAGGTTTAGGTTGTTGTAAGAGGTTTTATGGGGTTTTGTGGAAAGTTGGAAATTTTCAGTTTTTTAATGAAATTGGATTTTTTATCTTAAAATTTCGTTTTTTCATTTTTTTATTTTATAAATTTTATTTTTTTAGTTTTTAATTTTCAAATTTCCATTTTTCCATTTTTTATTTCCAAATTTTCATTTTTCCATTTTTCATTTCCAAATTTTTATTTTTCATTTTAATTTTCAAAAAATTCAATTTTTTCATTTTTAATTCCAAGAAATTCCATTTTTTCATTTTCAATTTACAAATTTCTAATTTTTTATTTCCAATTTACAAAAATTCCATCTTTCAATTTTTAATTTCCAAATTTTCATTTTTTAATTTCCAATTTCCAATTTCCAAAAATTTCAGTTTTTCATTTTTAATTCCAAAAAATTAATTTTTTTCATTTTTCCATTTTTAATTCCAAAAAATTCCATTTTTTTATTTTCAATTTCCAAATTTCCATTTTTCAATTTCCAATTTCCTGAAATTTCATTTTCTAATTTTTAATTTCTAAAATTTCATTTTTTATTCAAACTCAAAAATTTCCATTCCAAATTCCATTTCCACCTTAAACTCAAATTTTCCTATCCCAAAATAACCTTTCTATAACGAAAACCTAATCAACATCCCCCCCTCCTTCCCATCTCCCAAACACTCCCCCCACGCCATCACAAAATGACGCCG
Source organism: Henia vesuviana (assembly GCA_034696185.1). NCBI lineage: Eukaryota > Metazoa > Arthropoda > Chilopoda > Geophilomorpha > Dignathodontidae > Henia > Henia vesuviana. Next base: position 12,943 of record JAQFZU010001383.1, on the reverse strand, counting down.
TATAAACCATGACATCACACTTCCCCCTTCCCCCCCACCATGTAAATACCCTGTGGACAATCGAAACGGGTCAAACAAACCCACGTATAAAAGCGAGGGGTTGTGATTCTAACATTACCATGCGATGCGCGCGATACCCAGGGTGATAAACCAGTCAATTTCCCCCTACCCCCACCACCCTTCTCTCCACTCGTTGAACCCCCACTCCCTCCCCCGGAAAATCAATAAGTTTCTCTTTCCATCTGCTCCAAAAACAGTTTGTCGTCAGCGCCAATCACGTGACAAAATCAACACCCACCCCCACCCCTAGGGGTATCCGGGATACGTCCCATTGCGTACTTAGATACGATACTGTGGATGGACAAGGGTAATCGAACGTGAAACGTCGTTTAAGGAGCCAAAAATGCTTTTGAGCTGAGAAAACCTCGTTTTAACAATACGAGATTTGGTTCGTTTGAGTAGTTTTAATTGCGTTAAATCTCGTTTTCAGGAATTAAAAACTTGTTTTAAAAACTTCAAAACTAAAAATTCGTTTTAAAATTCAAATCTCGTTTTATGTAACAATTTTAAGATACAAAATCTCGTTTTAGAACACAAAACCTCGTTTTAAGATACAAAATCTCGTTTTAAGATACAAAATCTCGTTTTAAGTAACAAAATCTCACTTTAAGACCCAAAACCTCGTTTTAACTTACAAAACCTCGTTTTAACTTACAAAACCTCGTTTTAACTTACAAAACCTCGTTTTAACTTACAAAACCTCGTTTTAAGCTACAAAAACCTCATTTTAAGACACAAAACCTCACTTCAACAACAAAACCCTCATTACAAACCCCAAAATCCTCACCACAACAAACTTTAATGTTAGGCCAAATCCACAGTCTATGTCATCGACCCTTCTTTACTTCGGATTCCTACGGTTAATTGCACAGCATTTCACATCAAAGGGAAAGATAGATAGAGATGGATAGAGTCGGTTGTGCATTTTCCACTCCGGATGACCACTGGTCACTTAATCAGAGTCGTAGCATTAGACTAAATTGCCTTTTCGCACTAATTGGACCAATTAGTCAAACTTTTAACAAAATTGTTACATTTTCATCTTTAAAACTTATTTTTCTAAAAAAAAAAAAAATTTCAAAAACCGGAACTCGCTTCGTCGTTGATTGATAATTTTTCACGTGGCCGAAATCAATTAGTCCGCTTCAAAAATGGCGGATTTTTATTTTTTTCGTTTCAAAAGCGCGAGTTTGAAGCGTAATGAGGCGAACTAAGTGAGAGTCGAACGTTTTGAGAAATGAGGGAAAAGCGGACAAATGAAAAATGAGTGTTTTTGCTAATGGAAGATAGCGAAGACGGTTTGGGTTGTTGGAAAATGTGAAATATCATTAATTAAGCAGCGGCTCACATATTTGCATATGCGAGCGAAGTAATAAAAAAAAGTCGGGGGGGGGGGGAATTGAATTGCACTTATCACCCTCCCCTTTCCCATCCCCTCATCTCCCATCCCCCCATCTTGTCTTACACAAACTTATAGTGTCACAGTCTTGTTTTCATTGTATAATGATACTAAGCACAGAGCTCTCTATTGGCAGGAAGTGACTGGATTATAGTTATGGTGGCCCAGAAGAGCTGTAGTATTAGCAAGGGCAGTTTAACTGCCAATAGAGGGCCTTGAGTGAAAATTTATGGTATCAGTAGTGACATTATTCAGGTTTATTGTTGGTCCTATTGGCACTGTTAGGATTGTTGCAATTGAAATGATTTTGGCCATTCTGGGACTCCGTAGGACTTATGCCCTCAGAAGGGCTAAAGCGGTTAGTCCCTAAAACGGCTCTTTTCAGAGACATGCGACCCGAGCGTAAGTTCAATGCTCGGTTGCGTCCGTTTTGCTGCCCGGTGTCCAACGCCCTTAAAGAAGAGCTAAGTACCGGACCTTTAAACTAAACTAGGCCTGAGACAGGCTTAGTTGGGTTAATGTTAGTGTTAGTTAAAATCAAAGTGACTTAGGCCCAAACAAGGCCTAAGTCCTCCTAAGCCTAATGTTATGTGGACAGGCAAAGAACAGCCTGGGCCTCGTATCTAGGCTTGACGAAACTTGACGGACGTGGATTCGAGTCAAGCCGTGGTTCAGAAGTCTCTCGAAAGCAACTTTAAGCTGTTTGTCTCATTTTTCGATGATCATCTTTGCATGTTAAAAATCTTCGGAGAGGCAGAATGTCCAAGCATTGGCAGACAGATTTACCAATACACCGAGCAGGCCTGGGCCTAGGACTCTGCAATTTTTTTGTACCACGAAGACCTGGTGTTATATAAGGACCACCTTCTTTAGGGGCTCATTCTATCCTTTTGGTCTAGGGTCCATAAAAACCTTAATCCGGTACTGGGCATTGGCATCGGTGCTTGGTTGGTGTAGTGGGAGTAAAGCTGATGTTAAGTTTTTAATGGAAGTTTGGTGAGGGGAAACTTTTGCCCCATTTTTGATGGTCGAAATGAAAATGCATTTGTGTTGAGAAATGAATAACAAATTAAGAAAAGGGGAGAGAAAAAAAATTAATCGTCAGTTACGCGCCGCGCTTTTTATTTTTTTAAAATTCAAATTTTTTTCCTAATTCGTGCCGACGCGTGCTCATCAAATTTAATCGTTCGACAAATAAAGGGTCGATTCAAACTTCGTGAATATTCATCACCACACATTTACAACTATTTCCATCACATCCACCACTTCCTTCCCATTTACTCCTCTACTCTTGCTCAAATTCTATTCGCGGATCCATCATGTCTTGTGTTTTTACCAATGGCAAAACAGTTCGATGTAACCACAGATTATACCATCAAGAACCCCACATAACTTTAAACTGGTTACACATATACCAATAACATTAATGGGACCAAATAGGAAATTGGGTATGGAGAATCCAATGGTAGTACCAAATTTCACTTTGAAGGTCATCTTCAAGGTCATTCAGTTTCTAACTTTTTAACCAATAGAGATAGAGCAAAACTTCCAATTAGAAAGTTGTAGGGCATAGTCGATTTAGTTAGATTTCATTGTTTAATTAATAACATCTTTGCTTTAAAAGTTTAAAAATTAAAAGATAACAATTATAGGCTTCGTGTAACATTGCTGAAAAGTTCTCTTACATTGAAGCAGCAGTAGTAATAGCATTTTATTAAATGATTAATATAGTTCCATCACCAGATTGTGAATGCATGAGCTGAAGGTTTTTAATTTTAATTTGCTTAACATTTATTGCCAAGGTGCATTATTAATATTGTTAGTTATTAGAACATCAATAACTCCTAATGTAATTGTTAAATAGCAATGCCAGTTTCAATTTACCCAAAGCATGTATATATATTTTATAAATACATTTGATTATTCACTTTGTGCAATTACATTCTTATCTATACTACTGTAATTCATTTTCAAATGCAGTTTGTTCATTAATTTATGTACACATCAAATAACCCATACATTATGAACCTGCAAATATTTACTTGAGACTTATAAAAGTTATAAAAATTCTAATGACACATTCAAATAGTAATGTTATGACTTAGAATTCATTGCCACAATCAAAATTGACCTTTGTATTTAACTACCTTCAATCTTTAATGACACACTCAAATGACCTCATAGCAATAAATGGAACAATTCAAATATTTGCTTTTCATAAATTATTTTACACAATTTCTCTTATGATTATGAGGAATTTAAAATCAGTTTTAGACTAATTTCATGCTACTCTACAACTTTCTAATTGACTTCTAAGCTCTAACTGTTGTAGTTAGAAAACTATAATTCAATGCGCATAGAGTAACATCAATCCGTGAGCAGTTCCTTCGATTGTCTTCGTCTAACGGCAACTCATGCAAGTAGTCACACGCTTGTCTCAAAGATTAAGCCACGCACGTCCAAGTACATGCCGCAACAAAATACAAAAAAACACCCTCCAAAAGTATTTAAAAAAATCTTAACCCCCACCAAATTCTTAACCTTTACCCCTCCAACCTCATCACATCACATTCAACTCTTTACCCACCTGATGCGACACGCATCATTATTTTCAACTCCCGTAGACACCGCACTATCGATCAAAATGGCTGACTGGATATAGGAGTGGGGAGGGATGTAAGTGTGTCGTGTTGAACCCCCCCTTTACCCTCTCCATCCTCCACTACACCACTCAACATCAAATCCAACTTTCAACAACCACAAAAGATTCGCCGAGCGTAAAATTAAATCAAAAAGAACCGCCATTTTGTTTCGATCGGCCATTTTAGTTTGAAATGGAACAAAAGCGACGTCTGGCGGTAGACTTTTGATGCTGGAAACAGCGAAAATCGGTATATAAGGGGAGGACCATTAAACCTTTGTTTGCCTTCTCTTCAGATCTCGCATCGTTCTCGTTTTCGGACGTTAATAAAAAGCCAGGCACAAATGATAGATGAAAATGGAAGTTGTTGAATCAACAAAAGTCTCAAAGGAGAACCGCCATTTCGCTCCGATGCTTGTGTACACTCGAATTTCAATTAGCGATCACGATTTATGGACAGAGCTCTTCGTTTGCCTTTTGCCAACGACGTCGGTTCGTGTTGACTTTGATGCTAAGTCGCATTGGGCCAAGTCATTTCAAACACTGTTTGCTGAGTAGGCTAAAGAAATATTAAAAACATTTTTTTGATAATAGAGGGAGCTGCTAGTGATTAACCAATGGCTGGGAGTGTAAATAGTGTGGTTAATGTAAATAAAAGAGTCAGTTGTTGTTTTGAGTGTATTTCAAAGTGATTTGAGTGGATTTGTATGAATTTATGTGCTGGTGATTAAATGCATTTTATCACTGAATAAATATTATTAAATTTTGTGTTGTTATGGGAGAGTGTAAATATGTTTATGTTATAGTCAATGGGTTATCGGTGAAGTTATCTGAATGTAAACATTATGGGAATTGATTTCATCGCTTTTGTGAGGGATTATCGCAGTGAGATAACCTGGGGTTGATGGATGGGGGATTAAGTAAGAAATAAATTTTTTGATTTTTGTTTTCAGGAATAATAAACAGTGAGGATTTACTGGGTTTGAGTGTTGTGTTGCTTGTGATTGTCGTGAGAGGGGGTTTGGGGTGGTCTTTAGGTGTTGGGTTTTTTAAGGGTTGTGATGGGGAGAATGTTTAGTGAGAGATTTATGAATTTTAAAGATTTAGTAAGTTTAGAGGATTTTAAATGAATTGAAAAATTAAGAAATTCAAGATTCAAAGTAATTATAAAAGTTTGGAGATTTAATAAAGATTTAAAGATTTAAGATGATTTATAAAGTTAAAAAAAATTCAAAATTTGATAAAAGATTCAGAGATTCAAAAAAATCAAAACATTTAAACAATTTAAAAAATTTTAAAAATTCAAAAAACTTAAAAAATTCAAAAAACTTAAAAAATTCAAAAATTTATAAAATACAAAAATCCATAAAAATCAAATATTCAAAAAAAAATTCTAAATTCAAAATAGATTCAAAAATCATAAAAAAATTCAGAGATTCATAAAAGATTCAGAAATTCAAAACAATTCAAAAATCCCAAAATAATTCAAAAATTCAAAAAAGAAATTCAAAATCCAAAATAATTCAAAAACTCAGAAAAAAAATTCAAAATCCAAACTAAATTCAAAATAAAGAAAATTCCAAAAATCTCAAAAATCCATCACAAATTCACAAAACTCCAACCCAACATTTGTTAATCTCTTTTCCCAAAAACCAAAAACAAAAAAAAAAAACAAAAGAAAAATTAGCAATTTACACCCCACTTTAATCCCCAAATCCCCCACCCTTAACAAACCAATTGTAGAGTAATTACACTTAAAACAAAAACAATTCTTCAAAAATTCAATCAAAACCCCAACTTCTTATCACATAAACGAGCGCCCATTTTTTAGACTTTACGGATTTCCCAAGTCTTTAGAAAACAAATAGGCTCGGGATTAGCAACTCCGACATCCATTTGCAACTCGACCCGACGTTTTGATAAACCCAACAACGCTAGAAACCCGAGCCTCACATCATTTCCATCCAACACCACTAGAGGGGGTCTTGAAACCAAATAAAAAAAATATAAAAAAAACTTCGAATCAGGGCTTTAACTTATTCATCATCATCAGGGAACGTCCTTAGTCCATTTTTCACGTTACTTAATGAGAAAGTGCGAGAAAAGGGACCCCGCGTTTGGCCGTCTTATTGATGGGTCGCCAAATCCCAACGTTAAGTGCGCGCGTGTTTCTAATTGAAAAAAATAGCCAAAGTTTGTGTGTTTTTCCTTTTAATTGGGGTGATCGTTATAACGAGGGTTTTTCGTTGTAACGAGGGTTTTGGTAAAATTGTTGGTGATGGACCGATGGACGTTTATGTATAGTCGAACCTCGTTATAACAAACTCTTAGGTATAGTCGAACCTCGTTATAACAAAGTTTTAAAATTTTCATTCAATTAAAAACTACGTTGTAACGGAGTTTTGTTACTGTAACGAGTTTTTTGTTGGCTTTAAAAACCAATTTGGATCTTTTTGTGCCGAGTGATAAATGGAATAAATCGCAGTCGCTTTTAACTGGTTTTAAAGGGTTGACTGACGTGTGTTAGGGATAATCAAAAACAAATCGGATCGCAATTGGAATTGCAAATGACGCTCGGGTTGACAGGGTGAAACATTTGCACGGATCTTCTAGAAATGAAAAGAAAAAAAAATAAAAAAAAAAAAACATTGAAATTGATCGACGTTACCCGTCGACGCAACCTTAACCCTAATCCCGCATTGTGCGCTGTACAATGTGTACAGTGAACGGAAATGAAGGAACGAAAAGAGACAGAAGAATCGAAAGAATTTGCATGTGAGTTTGCAGAAAATAAATGGAAGCAAAAAACAGTTGGTACCTCTTGAATACCGTAAAGTTGAAAGGCAACAAGGTCAAAACAATACTATTCGAAGGCTAAAATAAAGTCCGATGCTCAAGTCCCTAGAGAGAAATAAAAGAAAGAAAAATCAATTTGCAATACAGAAAACAATGTAAGACTTGGGCTCTTCCACGAGGCCTTAAAAACAATAGTGCGCACTTAACAATGAAAAAGGTCGTGAATAGCAAAACTGGTTCGCCAACCTACAAACACGTCTACGGGAGCCCAGAAATTGCCATCATCTCGTCCGTAATCGTTCACTAATTCCGCCTCCTTACGACGCCATCACGTGCCACTTGTTATAACTAAATAGCACATCACTTCTCGTGAAACACCGCTTTTGTTGGCTTCCATCAAATTCGAAGCTGAAGTCTGGCCATAACATCTTTGATGGCTGCCATTGCAACGGGAAAGACCGAAGATTCGACAAATATCGACTGCGATAAAATGCTCGGTCGCACGGATTAAACGCTTGCCAAAGCACGCAAAAAAAGCCGAGCGGGGAAAATAGTGAGGCAGTAATCCACTGATTAACGTTCGAAATGAAAAAATTGTCCGAAAAAACATTGGTCAATAAAGGGTTAATTGCATGGTCTTTGACAACGATTTGAATTTACCAGTTCAGACTCTTCGGTGCTTGCAACAAGCGATTAAACGTTAGTATTAGCAGCCGATTGAGACATTAAGCCATATTTCCTAGTGTTAATTACCATAAGTCTCCGGTGTGCGCTTGGAAACATCAAGAAATCACTTATACATTCTAAGAAATGAGAGGTGTAACAGGATATATTGAGACATTTTATACCTAAAAAGGTGTAAAAAGACAATGGAAATTCAAAATGTGTGTGCTATGAGACAAATATAGAAAATAAACTTGATTTAATTGACATAATCAAATTTTAGATAGTTGTTTTCAGCTGTTCCATACATCAGCAAGAGGAATGTCTAAAGCCTGGTAATGGAACAACTACGGTAATTTCATTGAAGACTAATTCCATCTTCGGCAACAGCACCGACTTTCCTCGCCGGTTCGATAATTCTCTCGCAAGACCACGCATCAATTTTATTCGTCCTATCGACTTGTTATTTCTGCTTTTATTTGTCTTGTCACTTTCTAAGTATTGTGTGTTATTGTCTCATTTTTCTTGTCACATGCAATTTTTTTCTCTTCACATGTGTTTACAACACCCACAGCATATGCGAACATGTTGAAATTCTCTTAAAAATTAGAGATGTCAATACTTGGAACTGGTGGTGCCGCGAAGAAATCGGTTGTTTGTTATATAAAATTGAGTGAATGAGTGACGCGTTATTATCGGGTTAAATTTAAAACACTTTTTTCTTATTAATTTATAGTCCAGCGAGTATTGCCCTGGGCACTTGTCATGTCACTAAATAACAGTTGATCCTAATGGACATAATTTCCGGTGGATTCGAATTTCACTCCGACTAATTGTCCTCGAGGTCAGTCGATGATTTATAACAACTGGTTGCTTGAATAATTTTACAAGTCGATGGGTTTTTTGTTTATTTACTTTCCTCTGGTTACTCAAACGAAACTTTTCCGTGTGAAAATTGAGGCGATTTTAATCGATGTTTGGAATTCATTTTAAAATCGATTTTTTTAATCGATAATTTGGTTATAAATTAATTATAATAAAAAATAATTTTGATGGTAAAATGATAAAATCGATTTTTTAAAAGCGATAAATTTTTAATTTAAAAATCGATTTTTTTTTTGGGTTGAAAAATCGATATTTTGAAATCGATATTAAATACCAATTTTTAATTAATAAAAAAAATCGATTTTTTAAAAATATTCATAAAATAAAAAAAAAATCGATTTTTCTAAAATATTCAAAAAATAAAAAAAAAATCGATTTTTCTAAAATATTCATAAAATAAAAAAAAATCGATTTTTCTAAAATATTCATAAAATATAAAATATCGATTTTTTTACAAAAAATCGGAAAAAATCGAAAAAAAATCGAAAATTGTAAAATTTCGATCTTTAAGGCATGAATAAGTCATTACCACACACATTATTCGTCTTTAAAAATTTCTTTTTACCACAAGTGTCCAGGTGTTTGATGGACGAGTTGACAAATTCGAAACGAGGTTAGAGGTGACGTCATCATCAACCCAAGTCACGTGTCCGTTGATGAACGCGTGCGTGGGTGTCCAGAAACGACTCAAAAGACACGAATCTCATCAATTGCCCCTTACAAATTTAAAGCCGAAACACTTGGCTACACTCATTTAACCGCTCCCATGCAATTCCCACAATCCTTTTCTTCCGGGTTTTCCAACAAAATTAATTTATGAGACGCCATCAGATGAGAAGATAAAAAATGCAAAAAAATGATGTCATTATTTATTCATCTATTTACTTTAATCTTATTGTTTGCATTTGACAGTTGATTTTTATAATTACTCGAGTGAATTGCAGCAATGGACACGATATTTGATGTTATCGTTGCAACGATACGCAGCGTTGACATTAAATGGGTGGAATAATTGGATTCGCCAAACAGTATAAACAATGATAAAATGTCACATGACACCATTTTTCCGTTTTATATACACTTAATTTGCATATTTTCTATTTTTCTGTTTGATTTTTATCTCTTTTAATTATGGTCTCGGTGATACTCGATATCGATTTTTTTTTAATCGATTTTTTCCACAAATTTGTTTTAGTTGTGTTTTTGCTTGTTTTGATGTTTATTTCAAGTTGGTTGAGTATCGATTTTTTTATCGATTTTTTTATTGATTTTTTAAATCGATTTTTTTAATCGATTTTTTTTTGTTTTTGTTGTTTTTTAGGATTTTGGTTGTTTTTCATGTTGAATAGAGTTGGAGTTAGTTGAGTATCGATATTTTAATCGATTTTTTTTTATTTTTAAGATGGAAGGTTTAATTAGTTGAAATGATATTAATTTATCAAAGTAAGGCTTAATTCATCAATAAATGAATAAATCTCATTTTTGATGATTCATTATTCACTCTTGAAATGTGATGCCATTTTTTACTAAGAAATTGTATTAATCATTATTTATGAGTCTTTAAATTCACGTTGATCATAAAATCAATATGCTTAATTCGATATTATTTGTTGTTTTTCATTAAATTTAATGAAAATTTAAATTTTATTAAATAATGTAATTATTCATTAAAATCAATTAATTTACAAAAAAAAAAAAATTTTTTTTTTACTTTAAAATTTGGTCAAAATATCGAAAAAAATCGATTAAATATCGATTTTTTTATATTTAGAAAATATCGATTTTTTTTTTAAAATCAACTTTAATATAAACTATTTAACTTTAAAATTCAATTAAAAAATCGAAAATATCGATTAAAATTATCGATATTTTTTTAAAAATCGATTTTTTTTTTTCACCAACAAAATAATTTTCAATCACAAAAAAAAATAAAAATCGATTTTTTTTTACTTGAATGTAATTGATGACTCGAGCGACCAGTCCAAGAACTAGTCTTGCACACATCAACTTCCTGTTTAAAGCAAACTGACCATTTCTGCAAATTTGCAAAGCAAAAGCGAAACCGTAAACTTTCCATCACACTTAATGTCCACTTCCTGTTTACATAATGAGTGTGAATGCAACTCCATTTTTCATTTCGCATTACTTTTTCATTCTTTTTTATCCCTACCTGCATCTGTCGCAGCACCATTGTGCGGGGGTGCGTATGGATGATGGATGTTCCGCTTTTGTCCTGCAAAACGCGTGCGAAAGCTGCCAAGGAGGGGCCGGGGGTTGGGGGGGCTGCAAGGAAAGAAGGGGAGATGAGGGGGGTGTGAAAGGAGTTTTCGAAAACCCGACAGCGCATTGTGAATATTTAAAGCGCGATCAACTCGCGGCTCAACAAGTCGGACATGATTTATCGCTCACGTCAAATATAGAGCGATTCGCCGACCGCCATATTGAAAATGACTTGACCAAATTTGGCAGCGCGGGTAAAACCGGGAAATGTCGATTCATTTAATTTCCATTTTTTTTCAATTTTAAAAATATCGGCAAAAAAATATCGATTAATTTAATCGATTTTGAAATCGATATTTTATTCGATTTTTTTAAAATTCGATTTTATTAGTTATTAAAGTGGTTTTAGTTTGTTTTCATGTAAATAAAAATATCGATTTTATTAGTCGATTTTGTAGTCGATAATTTATCGATATTTATAACAAAATAACAAAAAAATTCTTTAAAAATCTAGAAATTTTGTTAACAATTTACATTAACAACGAACCCCTTCCCATAGAAATCCGCTGAAAATTCGTTACACTGAGAGCGCGCCTCCCCGAAGCCATGTCATCGCATTTGCAACTTTATTTCCACTTCTCAGTCGTGTCACACGCGCGATTTCGCGCATGCGTAAACACGGCGAGGGTCGAATTGAACGAGGTCGGACAAACAGTGTGGACATGGGGGCAACTTGGTAGCGAGTCACAAGTGCTCTTTTCATAATTGCAACTAGTTCCAGTTTCCCATTCAACCCTATCTATACCCTGCATTTACATTAAAAACTTCGTTTAAGGAGACAATCCCAAAATCCACATCTTCAAGAGACACATTACCCAACATCCCAACACGTGCAAACAAGCTTCGTGTCCCATTACAACTGACTTTTATTAGAACAAGACCAACACAGACTTCTCCGTTAATCGTAAACACCCTAAAATCGATTAAGACAAACATCCGATCATCTAGAAAAGTCTCGACTAAGAAAAACGTTACAATAAGACATGCAAACAATCTCCGACTCTTGGTAGATATCCTAGAACTAACGATTTTATTAGAACAAGACCAATACGAACTTCTCTGATCTTCGTAAACACTCTACGATCACCTAGAAAACTAGGAAAAGCGTTACAATTCACTCCAAATCTCGCTAAAGCTAACAATTATATTAGAACAAGATCGATGCGGACTTCACTAATCTTCTAAAACACTTCAGTCACCTAGAAAACTAAAAAAATACATGCAAACAAGCTAGAACTAGCATTTTTATTAGAACAAGACCGATACAGACTTCTCCGATCTTCTAAAACACTATTCAATCACCTATAAGACTAAGAAAAACATTAAAATATACGTAAACAAGCTGCGACTCTCGCTAGAACTGTCGTTTTTATTAGAACAAGACCGATACGGATTTCTCCGATCTTCGTAAACATTTCAACCACCTAAAAAACTAGAAAAAACGTTAAACCACACTCCGAGTCTCGCTAGAACTAACAATTTTATTAGAACAAGACCAACACGGACTTCTCCGATCGACTAGAAAAAGCTGAACCGACAAAAACATTACTCCGAAACGAAAACAATAAGTTTGATTGGCGTATATACCTTAGCCCCACGGATCATTGTCCACCATCCATCATCCCGATCGCGTTTTATTGGCTCCTCGAGACCATTAAGAAGCTGGCAATGAATAAGACAAGAGAATAAACCTCATAATCACCCCTTTGCCTCACTCTATATCCTCCGAAGCGAAGAGAAAAATGTTTCGACAGTAGTAGTTAGACTCCGGGTCCCAGTAATTGTAGTGTTCGGTCATCCCTCATTCGATTAGGGACTGGCCGAGTAAAGTGAAATCACAAACGTGGAACTGACGCAACAATGATAAATGACACGATGCGATGATGGATTTCGTATGGATTCGTAAGAAACACATGCGAGCCAAAAATGAGCTGGCACCGAGTCGTCAACATGGCCGATGGCTAACCTCGTCATCTGTCATTTTGTTTTTCTCAGTTTTTTGTGGGGGGGGGAAGGGGATAATGGGTAATGGTTGAATGTAATGGTCTAATGTAATGATCTTATTCAGTTTTACTGGTTTTTGTTTATTTATTTATGAGAATCGATTTTTTGGTTGTTGTTGTTGTGAGAATCGATTTTTTTTGGATTAAGAGTAGTTTTGTGCTAATTGTTATGAGGTAGGGGTTGTCTGGGGGGGGGGGGGGGGCAAAAAATTTGGT
>JAQFZU010001382.1:0-13797 GCA_034696185.1 Henia vesuviana | reverse complement strand
TAGGTCTCCTTATAATTATGTATAGTGTAAGGAGAGGTTATAATGTAAGAAAAATGTGTGTCCGCAAACTCTCTATTGTAACTGAATTTTTTTCCGGTTATGGGTTTGGTCAAGAAATCTGCTTGTTGCTCTTCACTGGCTACTTGAATCAACTTTATATTTTCTTTCTTTAATTCCCATGGCACTTAATGGTTGCGTCTGTGTGAGTTTCGCATCGTCTCGAAACTCCTGCTCATTCGTCGTTCTGTGTTTTTGCTCCTCGTCTTGCAGCGTTCTTTGGCTCGTCCCTTTGTTTAACTTTGCGTTTTTGTTTAATAAACCAATCGTTTCATTAAACAAAAGAACTAACTATTTATTAACTTTGGTTGCATTTTAACGGAAATTCTAAGAGCTACGTAATATGAAAAAGTTGGTTACAAGTAAGGAAGTTTTCCTCCAAAAACAATTTATATAATATTCAAAAACAAACTTGTGCGTGCTCGCGCTGAACCGGGATTGGTTCTCGGACTGTTTACCACTCGTCTGCTTTCTTCCTTTTTTTCTCATTGGCATCTGATTCTGTAAATTGGAAATTAATGAAATTAAACACAGTCTGTTTATATATTTGGTTTTTGGTTTTTGGGCTCCCCTTTTTAATTTAAGGATGTTGCTTAAACTATCCGTGTATAATTTTGTGACCAAAGTAGTCAGTGGGAGGCACCATGGATTCCTCACATACCTAGAGGGCAGAGGTCTGACACCAATTGAGCAGTCCCTTTGAAGCAGCTGGAGAGAGTGTGGTGTTAATGCCGGAGCATCAACATGGTCGAGAAGTGTCTCGTCCCAGACGGAGGTGTGCAGACGAGCCCTTGCCTAAACAGCATGTCAATGAGGAGCGAGAACCGCCAACCGGAGGAGATGGAGCATGGATGAGTGCAGAGTGCAACCACCACGGACGTACCAGATAGGCCGTTTGCAGTTGTGTCCGTGGATTACATTGGACCGTTACCACCATAGCAAGGATGTCGATATATTTTGGTGTTCGTGGACCACAATGCTCGATTTATTATTACAGCAGCTGTTCCTACTGCTTCAGCAGATCATTTTTTACACATACTACGGAATAATATTGTTTATCAGTATGGCAGTCCGCTCAAATTAATTTCTGACCGTGGATCTGCTTTTATGAGCCGAAGGGCTAAAATGTTTTATCGGAAATTTGGAATTGCTCACCTACCAACAATAGCTTATTGGCCCAAGGTAATGGTCTTGTCGAAAGAGCAAACTCTAATGTTATTTGACAAATACGGAAACAAAGCAAACTCAATGTCAAATGAGTATTAAATCTGCCAAAGGTTACTTATCAAATTAACACTTCAAAACATTGACTACTAGGTTATTCACCTTTCTACCTACTACATCTTTTCAAACCCCCAATGGAGAAGGAATTAACAATTGGAGTTAAAGAAGACGATTTACCCCTTGATATACGTGAGGACGCTTCTTTAACTGCCCGGATCGACGGTAAAACTAAATTAGTTAAAAATTTGAAGGAGATGGAGAGAAGCATGAATAAGGGACAAAAGAAGAATAACTACTCTATTGGAGAATTTGTTCTGATTAAGGAGCCTACGCCTACCAAGTTTGGAACGAGATGGAAAGGTCCATGGTTAATATCCAAGGAAATGGGGAGGAACTGTGTTCTATTGGAACATCCATCGGATCCCGGAATATATAAGAAAGCGCATAAACTTAAGAAAGCGCATAACTTGATAAACTTAAGAAGTTTATCAAGAGTGGACGAGAGAACCTAACTGATATGCGTAGAACTCCCGAGGATGAAGATGACCTCCAAGATGAATCAGTTGAAGAACAAGAACTCTGTACTCCCAATGAGGTTCAGGACATGATTAAGGATGATCAGCAGCTCATGGATCTGGGACCTTCCAAACGCTCGAAAAGGCAGAAGAAAGGGAATCAGAAATCCGATTACATTTATTACTAATCTAATTAATTGACATAGAAATGTCAATTTTCTTGACTGGGAGTTACTGTTGGACTGTTGTTTTAGTGATTTATGTTTTCCCTCTGTGGGCAAAGTTTGTTAGTTTAAGTTCTTTATTTTATCACTAGAGTGTGAAAAAGGAGAAGATGAGTATTGTAAAAAATAGCCCTTTCGGAAGATGTATTAAATATGTGTTTTTTGCTAAGCAAGATCTTTATTCCCTGAACTCAACAGAGCTGAATTCAGCTAAATTCAGTCCTCAACTGACTGAATGAAATGAGTTTCTCACTCAAATTGTGAGATAATTCATTTTCACAGTCGTTTTTCGCTTGGACTTGCAAGTGCAAGTTCTGAGCATTTGAGCGGTATAATTCCGCCATTTTGACGATTGTATTTGTCAAAATATTCGTCGCTTCATATAAGCCTGTATGAATCGATCTATTATTCTCGTGTTAATCATTAGCTCAAGTATTTTCTTGAGTGTTTTGGGTGTTTTCCCAAGAATCTATTTGCAGAGAAATTCAAGACTCGTTATTGTTTTTTGCCTGATCAAATCTACGAGTGAGCCACAGGAAGCGTGCACCGTAGCGTGTTCCACCCAGACACGTTATTTATTTTTGAGTCAACTCAATTATTTGTTTCGAATACGTACGAGTTGTACGTGGATTCCGTCATGGGTTATTCAAGCCGAATAATTCCATTGCCGCCATTTCCAGACGTCGTGAGCGAGAAGTTGCTGACATCATCTTTATTATTTATCGAATTTATTTATTACATTTTATTTGTATTTTGTATAATCGAGTTGGTTATACAATCGCAGCGTTTTAATTTACTTAAATAAATTCAGCGCAGCAATTTCAAGTCGAAATTGAGTCTTTTTTATTTCCATTATTAATTGCCCTAGACCAACCAACCCGGAACATGACAATGTGTATACCTTTTTCTGATTTTAAAATTGTTACATTTTAGTAAATTCTTGAAAGAAGGAAAATGCTAATCATTAATACAAGATTTATCGTGTCTGGTCCGGTTACGTCGTCTAGGGAACGCGCACGCCAATGCGCGGAAGGAAAGAACACTCGTAACAAAAATGTATTAAATAATAACTAATAAATTTATTCCTCGCTCGCAACTTGCACAGCGCAAAAATGAATGGAAATAGAAAAGGGTAATTATCGACTTGATAATTACTGACGTGAATTTCTCCACTGGAGAAATCAATCGATACAAAAAAACATAATTAAAGCGCAAATCAAACACAATAAAGCGGGAACATGCAAAATTAACACTATAAATATAAATATCGAATAACATGATAAACAAACACTTAAATTCACTGATTAATGTCACAATAAATCCAAAACAGACGTTGAAGGTTCACAAAAACACTGACGCTGCGTAAACTGTCAATGTCGGTGAACTACTTCCGCTTGAAGTGTTCACAGCTCGAATTCGGGAAGTTCGTAATTAAATCCAATTAACAATTGCCACTGTCGGGTTCACGACGACACGATTGAACTGCGCTCGAGGCGACTTACATTCACAGAAATAAACACGACGCCATTTTCGGTCCTTTCGAAACGGGCGTAAAACGATAATAAAATAAAAGCACTGCTTAATTTCCTGACTTGGGAAATTAAGAAAAACAATAATGCAGCTCGGACAGACCGAGTAAAACAAACTCACGAGTAACTCTCGTGATAATCAACTCGCGATGGCTTATCGCGAAACAAAAAGGCTTCACTGTCGGTCCTTGACAGTGAAGGAAAAACAATAAAGATGGCGGATGATTTCCTGTTGGAAAAATCCGCAAAGCAAAACTCACTGATCTCAAGCTCCTACTTGAGAAATCAGTGAAATACTCACAGTTGATGTTCTTTTGGGACTCACAAATCTGGTGAGCCAAAAGAAAACGAGAATCAAACTTCTTTTACTGAAGTTTAATTCAGAAATTGCCTCGCAAAAGTCTCTTCACCACCGACGACACGCTAGTACGATACAATGATGGAGAAATCTGGGTTGCAAGTGCCGATCATCGGCATTTGGCGCCAAAACGAAGAGCAAAACAAAAGACAGCGCCAACTGCCGGTGACGGACACAAACACAAAACACAAGTCAACTCCAAATAGGAAAGCAAATACGGGAGTGGCGCTCCGTATTCGACGCGTGAATACCACACGTCCCCTCCCAGCGTTGCAAAACGCGATTACCTCGCCACTCACGAGGAGACGTGGAAAACAGATTTTCACTTCTGGTCAAACAGATCCTCGACCAGAGCTGAGTCGGTGTTAGCCGGGTCAAAGTGCTCGGTCAGAAACACACTCGTGTGACCTCCCGCGGGTTCGTGGGTAGCACCGTGCCGGAGATGGACCCAAACGTGGTCGATGCGATCGTGAAGCGAGCCTCGCACTAGTCGGATCTGGTTTGCTTCGGTCTCGTTTAACGGTTGACGATGTGCGCGGAGTAACCGTGCGTGCAATATGAGGTCAGTGGTGTGGACGATCTCTCGCTCGAGCCACAAGAAAAAACTTTCACCCCGGCGGTACGAAGCGAGGAGATGAGCGCGAGCTTCGTCCGTGTAGCGCAGCCAGGGATAGGTCAAGGTGAGCCTCGAGTACAGCATTGGGATTGACGTGCGAACCGGCGACGAAGTCGATGCATTCTGTCCTACCAGGCGAGCGGCAGCAGCAGCCATCGGGTCGTCGTTTGGCGGCTCCTCGGTCACGGTCGACAACGACGGAAGATTGGATAGGCGTAGTACTGTCCGAAACGAGGCATTGGGATCTCAGAAGGGTAGTAAGAAGAAGATGTGAGCGTCGACGCACTGGTGGACACAGGAGCGGGTCCTAAGACGCATGGAGGGGATGGCACCTCCAGAGCAATCGAGCCCGATTGAACAGCTCGTAAAGAACGTCCCTATTGTATTCCTCTGGTCGTACAACGCCCTGAATCGGCGTGATGGCGGGTGTTGCAAGCGGGGAAACAATTCCGGTGATCCGGGGTGGCGTTCTCGGCGTTGGCGTGGAGTGGCTCACTAGCGAGGCATAACTGGGCGGCAAAATCGGCGGCTCACCTCTCGAAGAGGAACTGGAGGGAAACTTTTCTTTGGTAACTTGGCCGCGGTTGCCTGAGGATTTTCAAATTTAATTATTAGAGATTCTTTTTGTATGGTCGCACTCCTACTCGGATTATCCGAGTTTCTCACCTTAAGCTGTTTCTTCTCGTCTAGCTTAGCTCGCAGGTCTCGCTTTTGTTGAACGAACTGTGTGTTAGTGAATCTGCGGGCTGGAGGGGGCGCTGGTGCCTCCACCCGGCGGCGAGACGAAGCATGACGCGGTCGTTCTTCCGATTTGACCTCTAGCCGACAAGATTTGATATTCCCACTCGGATACTCGATCCGAGGCCGCTTCGGCGGTCGACTGGGTTCTTCCTGGTCTCGCTGCTCTTCTGCTCCTCGGAAGAAACGTCGCTCCTCTTCGGCGTGTCCTCAGCCAAGACGAAGGCGCTCCTCTTCTTCCTTCTTGTGTCGAGATCGCGCTGGAGGTCCAGTCACTCCCAGCATTCGCAGCTGGTGCATTTGTGTTTGCGTGATGGGGGAAGAAGCAGTCGTTCGATGGTCAGTCGACGAGGGTTGTTGGTATGCACCGGAAGGTTCAGTGCTAACCCAGCGAGGGTCGTTTATGATGTTAGCTGTTCCTGCGTGACGATTCCATCGAGCCTCCTCCTCGGCTCGGTCCCTGATCTGCAGTCGACGGTCTGGGCAAAACAGCCAATTGCGATGAATTCGTTTCTCGTAACTGGTGGGTGGAAACGAGGTTTCAAATAACAGGTTATAAATTGGGGCCGGAACCAGAAATCTCGGTAGCAGATGTCTCGTTAATTGCCCTCGGTACATTTGAGCAAAGCACTCCACAATCGTCTTCCTCGAACCCCACCAGCGGTAGACTGCCTTTGAAAAAAGCAATTGCGCTACCCAGGGGTTTACGCCATGAAACGCCATGCGAATGGGCCATAGGATTGGTCCGCGCCACATCATTCCTTTAGTTCGGCAATCCTCTGGGAGACGCTCCCAGGTTTGCATTTCCTATAAAAATTGAAAAAAGATTTAATTTTCGAATTTTTAACTCATGAAAACGACTAAGTCTTTTAATTCGTTCTCAGTTTTTTCCATAGATGGCGCCACTTGTTCTTTCGCTATCCAAAAATGGCGTTAGTTCCTCACTCTCAATCTAAGTGTTTGACAAATTCGATCGGCCGTTCCGATCTATTTATTTTGACTTTATGACTTAAATAAAAATTCTAACTAATATTCTTCCTTACCTTATCTATATGTCCCTATTTAGACTTACTTGAACTGAGTTTTTCTCAGCTTTTTGACACTTTTCTGTCAGCGCCGATCGTCTCGATGGTGTTGCGAAAACGGCTTAAAACCATGGTAATTTTAAACTTTCTCTGCTTTTACTGTGCTTTAACTACTTAATTACTTCGGATAAACCGAAGTTTTATTCATAATTCGTTACGATTACTTACGATCGGCACTTGTCTTGGCCCTGGCAAGTGCACCACCGCATCCTCCTCCGTGTCCCAATTTTCCTCCGCTTTGTAATCATCGAGAATGATTAAGTCGCTCTCTTCGTCTTCGTTCGGGCGCTCAGCCATGGCACACACTTGTTTTTATACAATTAATCCGATTTGGCACTAAAACTTGACAAAAACAAAGCACGACTGAAAACGGCGATCTATCCCTCTCCAAGGATAGTTGAAAGAGTGACCAGTCGGCGCACTAATTCCCACTCATTGATGACGATGCATAATTAATAAAATTATTAAATTTAATTTTTTGACACAAGGAGGTTCCTTGAGTATTTTTTAAATTTATTTTCTGCCTTTTTGGCGGTCTTTATTAACTTTGTTTCGTATTTTTTAGTTTCAAAAACTTTTTATTCGATCACTCGCTTTACCCCCTCTTTTCTATCGATATTTGAAATCAATACCAGAGCACTACTCTTTCGTCCCATCACCACTATCGAATTTTCTTTACTTTTTTACCGTCTCCCAACCACTTTTCCATGTTGGATAAATGGATTAGGCTTTCTCTGACGTAAACTATATAGATTTTCTTTTTCTTTCGTGCTTTCGTTATTTTCTTTATTTTTATTCGTATCATTTGTCGATTTATCGCTTTCCTCCCCTCCCAAAATTCGATTTTGGGGTTCAGAGAGAGGCGAAACAGGTGAAGTATGAGAATCTACTGGAATTTCCAGTAATTGTGGTGCAGTTTTCTCTGCCTCACACGCACTTGCGGAATTTGTCGAATCTGCCGCCACTGGTGGTGGATTTCGTTCAATTTCACTAGGAAATATCAACGTGAATAAAGTTGTTTATTTCTGGGATTATAAAAAGGCCTATTTATTTACACCTGATAAATGATTCCTCATCTATTAAGTGACAATGAGTCCAAGCGTGGTTATTTCGTGGAGAGCCGAAATAGCTCTGAGCAGCGATGCATCAAATGTGGCTACAAGCACAATCGGTCCGTGAACGCATCTCTATCTACAATCAGATGTTCTGCCGCCTATGTGCGTTACTCATGCGGGAGGCAGATGATACGAGCGCAGGCCGAAGGTGGACTTTGGCTGGAGCTCACTAGCCGATGTCTAACCAGGTAATGATGGCGACTGGCCAATTCTCCCTGCCTATTTACCGCAACAACAAACACCCGAGTGGTCTCTGACCACTAGGGTACGACTGTTCGCCCTTCCCCCACCACCTATACCCCAGAGTAACTTTAGAGTTCGAGTGCAGGCAATGAGAGAGCAGGAGTCCCAGTTAGGAGTGGGGGAAGGACCCCGTCTCCCAGACCCAACAAATCCCCTGAATCTGAAGGCTGAATTTCTCCTTCGACCACAGGACATAGTTCCCATGGTCACCGAGGAATCTAGCATCTTTGCAACCATGTTGGGACTGCTCCCGGTAGCCCAGGAACAAGTTCCTGAGCTAGTGGGAGAAGTGACGCTACCAACCACCAAAAAGGAGAAATAAAAAAAAACCTCCTTTTTCTCCTCCTCTTTCTCTTTTTATTTTTCAGTATTCCAAAGATTTGAAGTTCCAGTTTTTTGTTTTTTATTATTTACAATTTTCAATTCTTTAGTTTTATATAAATTCTCAAAAACTGAGTCAAAATTTCTTTTTATTATTTTCTGTTTTAAACTTTTTTATTGTTTTTATTTTTCTGTATATACTTTTTTCAAAAAAAAAAAAAGTTTAGAGCCACTGCAGCTTCGCTTCACCGATGCAAACCCATTGTTTTTGTTGACTTGGTGTGTCCAAGATAATTATGTTGTTTAATGGGTTTAATCCTGTATATTGTACACTGGTTTAACTAAGTCATCTGTTGGTGATTATACCAGTATGGTTATATCTTAATAGTTTATTGTTTTCTTTGTGTGTGCATTGTTACCATGGTGTTGATGACATCATGAGCTGATATGACCTTGATACAATTAGTTCACTGTGTATTCTTCTTATGACTGTATGGAATAAAATACCTCTTATATTGCTGCCCTTTGGTGAAATTCCCTATGTTTATTTCGAGTGTCAAACAGTTTTCTTTGAGTTTGCGATGTTAGTTTTTTGTTTTTAGGTGTGCCTGGGTAAGTCGTTTTTACCCTCCTCCCCACATGCTCGTCCATGCTGCCGTAGTATGCCGCCCTCCCCTTGGTAAGTCGACAAGGGAGGAAATGTGACCAATTAGTCACTAGAGGGCAACATGGATTCCGGTCAGGTGACCCTGGGGCGCGTCCACTGCACCACCTGAGGTGGCACAACCCCAATTAGTGTGACAGTTGTTAATCCCCCATCCGAGCGATCAGACAGGGGAAATATCTGGTCTAGAGAGAGAGATGAGTGGGGTTGCTCAGGTGACCATGCGGTGGTCATGGGGAATGTTGTGTGGGGGCTGAGAGGTATGTACTGCTACCCCAGGGTCTCAATAATTTATGGTTCAACAACGTGTGGTTCGTCATTGGAACTTTCTGGTGTCCCATACCCTTTGCTCGAATCTCATTCATCGTCAATAATGAATTTCTGCATTCAGGTCAGTAGTCGACAGTGATGGGCGTGCTAGCAAATGATTTCAGTAACGCTATAAAAGTGCTAATTTATTTTGGAAATAGTGCTGCTAAAAGCGCTAATTTTCAGCGCTAATTTTGCACTACTTTTCAATACTTAAATCAGCATACAGCATATATTTACTAAGATTGAATTGAACTATGATTGCCTAAATTAAATAAAGTCTAATTTTTCAAGTATAAAACTTTTAGTAAACATTATAAAACGACTTGTTACATTTTAATAATTTTTCAAAATTGCTGTCTGTCAGTCTATATCTTAATAACGTAAAAATTAATTTTCCACCACTAAATAATCTCTCCACTGCTGCACTGGATAGTAAAGCAGTATCAAAGCAAATATATAGTTTTTTCACATAAGGATAACTGTCTAAACAATTTAAATTTTTTTAAATAATATCGCTCTACCTCTGTTGCGGTATGTGATGCTTTTCTGAGATTAAAAAAATCTTTACTGTTTGTGCCATTTCCAACTTCATCTAAATAATAAACTTCTTTAGAATCCAAATAGTGTTAAATGAAATTGTGACCAAATAGTCACGAGAGGGCAGCATGGGTCCCGGTCAGGTGATTCCGGGGTGCATCCATTGCACCACCTGAGGTGGCACAACCCGAGGTCAAGTGTCAGTTGGTGACTCCCCATCTGACAGGTCGGACAGGGAGAATTGGCTAAGGAGAGGATGAGGAGTAGGGTTGCTCAGGTGGCCACGCGGTGGGCGTGGGGAATGTTGTGTGGCGGTTGAAAGGACGTATGGCTACCCCACGTAGCCATGTAGTGTGTTTATTAGATATCAGACCTCGTATCGGTATCACAGATACCGGTACAAGGCCGGCGAACCTTAGGAGACGTTGGGAGCGTGATGGTGATTGTGGGTTGCGGCCGATCAATAAAGGCTCGCTAATCTAGCAAACACGTGTCTGTCCCAAATTATTCATGTGCCC
Source organism: Henia vesuviana (assembly GCA_034696185.1). NCBI lineage: Eukaryota > Metazoa > Arthropoda > Chilopoda > Geophilomorpha > Dignathodontidae > Henia > Henia vesuviana. The sequence continues at coordinate 3,741 of JAQFZU010001382.1, read as the reverse complement.
CATCTGCAATACTGCTGCCTGGACTCCGTCTCCAAGCGGCGGCAGAACGGATGGTCACAATTGGGGGCCTGGCCGAAATTTAAACCTAGGACCGCATGGAAATTTTTTTTATTATTTTTTAAATTTTAAAATAAAATTTTTTAGCTTACGTGTGCGTGGGTAGAAGGAATGTCTCCTTGTTGGGTATCCGACTGGGGAGGAGACGGCCCCGACGGAGCATAAGCGCATGGCCCATGCTGGACTAACAAAAACCTGGTGCATGACGTTGACGTAACCCGCGGTTACGGGCAAAACGTACCTTGCACCATCGCCTGGGCGATGGGAATGGGCACGGACAAAGTGTATACGGTACTTCCTGCCAGATGCATGAAGCTATAAGCTCGAGGAACGGTTTGCCTACCGTGTCCTAACGTAATTACGGGTCTTACGTTTAAACGTGCGAAGTCTGTAATAGCCGAAGTTACGGACAACCCTTGACCGATTTGCACATTGTGGTAGCTGAGTGGCAGCGATCGATGGCCGTCGATCAACCATTTGTTTATTGTGGTAGGTGAATTGGCGGGAGTGGGCAGCCCGCGATCTGACGGAGGCCGCAGGTGTGCTCAAGGGTCAATGGTGTACGGGAACCGCGTAAGATGCGGCAGGCCCAACCCGGCGGCCGTGGGGATGGCTATCCTTAACTATGCGTGTCCTCGCAAGGGACTGTTGGGATAGGCTGCTGTTAACGTAGAATCCTACCCCCACAACTTTCTCTGTTTTTCATACTTCTTCCCAAAACGCTATTAGTGTCTTGAGTTACATCGTTCTCGTTTTTTCTGACCCATCCCTATGAAAATTCTTTCTCTATCATTTCCGATTTTTGCCTTGAAAGGGCCCTTACATGGCTATGCTAAGGCTATCGAAAATGATCAAAGGCAAAAGTGACTGTTTCAAATAGTTTTGGTGTGGCCTACGGGCTAACAGGCATGATTTTTCTCGCACTCTTCCTTTCTGTGCTTAATCGATCCTGTCCTCCCTTAATCCCTCACGGATCTCCGAGTACGGGGACCGTGGTCTAGTGCAAAATATTGTTCGCGTGCCGCGAGCGTGGTCAGAACCTTGCTCAAAGGCCATCGAGCGAATACGGGAGTAGTGAGGGGATGGCGGAGCATGATCCAGTACCTTCGCTCGTACACCACAGAGTACAGGCGGGTGAAGGGAACAGCTTGCAAAAACACGTCGCGGTTGTCATGTGAGAATATTTCGACTAGGCACTCTTTGGTGTGGAAGGATGATTGACAGGTCGATTGTCTACAGTAACTTTATACAGGGAAAAATATGATTTTTTCCACAAAAACCCATTTTTTATGTTTTGTGTTCTGTGTTTTGTCTTTAATTTTTTTTTATATATTTCAGCGCTGTCATTCTTTTTCCGGATCATACTGTTGAAATTATATGGTAATTTACTGCGATGCGATTTTAAGGCCTATCGCCACAGGGGAAAAATACGATTGACGTTAATAAACAATTTAAAAATCAGCAATTTATTGTTGGTTTTCTAATTATTTGTATCCGTAAAAATTAACCAATAAATTCATTGTCCGAGAAATGCATTTGTTTTTTATGATTTTTACACAGTAAAGGTTGGGGAAAATTTCACATGGTCCGAGAAATGTGCTATTTTCTGATTTTTATGCTATGTTAAATACTTTTATAAGTATATAATTTTATTTCCATATCACTTTTTTTAAAGAACTGAGAAAATTAACTTATTCTTTGTTCTGCGTTTTTTTAATCTTTTTCTTTTCGAACAAAGGAAATGATTAAAAAACGCGTGGTTTTGCTAATCTTTGACACGGATATCACTTAAAGGATTAAGTCATGATACTCCCCCTTGTAGGTCAACCTACTTTGGAATGGAGGTCACGGCTGTACGGCCGATGAGGGATGACGTATGACTTATGTCTAGCCGCTTGCATCATAAGTGAGGGGTTAGTGGAACAGTGCTTGAAATCAAATGTACATTATCAGAGAAATGTATTTCTTTCTGGTTTTCCACAAATAAGAATATGCACAGTCCGACAATTTATTGCTGGTTCTGTAGTTCTTTTTGTAATAATAAAAATTGGGTGAAGTTTTGCCTTGTCAGAGAAGCGCGTTTTTTCTGCTTTTTATGTGAATAACATAATTTCGTAAATTTATATACGACTTTATTATTATATCTGTTTTCTAATGAACTGAGGAAGTTAACATTTTTTTTGTTCGAACCCTTTTATTTTTTTATATATATATATTTTAACAAATGAAAAAAGGGAAAACCATGTGTTTTCACTAATCTGTATCACGGATGCCACTTAAGGGATTATGTCATGATACCCACGCTTGTAGGTCAACCTACTCTCAAATGGAGGTCACGACCGTCAGCCAATGAGACGACCTAAGTCACGTGAGAGGGATTAGTGAAAGAGTGCTATATAAGACGGGTAAACCCCCACTTCATTCTGTATACTGCACTGGAGGTGTTCACACCACTCGTTTAGTATATTGGAAACTGATTGGCATTGCCGACTATTTTCGAACAAAACCCCCAATTGTGACCATCCGTTCCGCCGCTGCCTGGACTCCGTCTCCAAGTGGCGGCGGAACGGATGGTCACAAAATTATAAAGTTAAGATACCTGATGTTTGCTCATGTAATTGATATCGACATTCCATTCTTTTTACCTCTTCCTGTAAATATTTCTTGGCATCCACTTTCTTTTCCTCATCATTAATCCACGTTAGGCAAAATTTTGGAATAGTTATTGCTGCAACTATCATGCCTTTATCAGAAAAAAAATGACCAAAATGTGTTTCCAATCCTTCTATTACAGCATCAACTAAAGGCTTAGTAAATTACAATATAGGTTTTAAATTTTTCAACTTAGTTTCTAAAGCCACAATAGTTGACAGCAAATGACCAATTGAACAATCTTGTTCTCCTTGCAGGATATCTAAAAATAATTAATACTAGAATAAGTTATGTTTACATATTATATTCATATATTATACAAATACCTAATGCACAAGCAAATGGTTTCATAGTTTTAACGTATTCCTTTAGAAAACATCTCTCATCTAACATTGAGTGCTGGGCATTTCAGTTAATTACAGATGTCCCGAAATTTGTTGTCCTCAATTTGCAAAATTTTCTCAATTGCATGAAACAAACAATTTTACCTCGTTTGATTTGGCACAATCAATGCACAGTTTGCAAGATCTCTGATGATGTCAGCTGATTTTGTGCTCCTAGAAAAAATGCAGCTGTAAGTCTCACAATATAAAATATTTTTAAAGCGTTTCTAATTTTAATTGTTATCACTGTTTTATTTAGCCAATAATGTAATCATTTATTTAAATTTGTAACAATTGCAGCAGCTCAAGTTTGTAATACCTCCTTGTTAGTTAGTTTAAGATGGAGTTGCATGACTCCATATCCTGTTAAAGTTTGCTGTCTATTAGTGATGGTGATCTGAACCTGTTTGATTTGTTAAAGTGTAAATATTAGACATTGTGTAAATGACAATTGATTTAATTGTTTAAGCTTCATTACCTTGTAAATATGTGACGGTGATTTTTCCCAAGTCCGTATTTTAACTAAAACCCGGTGAAAATCATTTATATAGAGAAATTATCTGACTTCGTATTGTAACGGTTGAAAATATCAGCCGAATGACGCAAACAAAATGGCCGACCGGAAGTGGCGCCAAACGTAATTACAGCA
>JAQFZU010001381.1:0-13801 GCA_034696185.1 Henia vesuviana | reverse complement strand
AACTAATTCTGTTTTGAACTAATTTTGTTTTGAACTAATTCTGTTTTGAACTAATTTTGTTTTGAACTAATTCTGTTCGAATTATTTTTGTTTCGAACTTGTTCTGAATTTCGAACTTATTCAATTCAATTTTATTCTTGTTTAATTTATTTTGCTTTGAAGTATATTCTATTTGATGTTATTCCAATACTGCTAATTTCGAAATTACTTTTGAATTAATTCTTTTTCAATCCATTTCTTTTCTATCTTATTGTGGCGACACTCTATTTACCTATCTTCTTGAATATTAGAGGAAATTTTTAATTGTTAGGTTATTGTTATTAATCAAATTTGTAACTTACTGTTGCAGCCTACAAGCCATTAGGCTGCTGGTGACAATTGTTAGAACTAAAAACAGTCAGTTTGTTGCAATATGTTGCCAATAGATAACAGTTGTTAATATTAAGCCTTTTTTTATTCTATGTTCTTTTTAGCTCATGCCAGCATATCAGTGTTAGCTTGCATGAGCAATTCTGGGTGTTACCTTTGTTGGGAGTATCACTCAGAGGTGTAATAATGGGTTGCAAATATATAAAGTTCAGTTGCTACTGGGACTCACTCTGTGTGAGTTCTTCTAGCTTTGGCCTCTCTTTAAGTCTTTGGTCTTAGTTTCTTTTCTAGACTGAAGCTTAAGCCTTTTGGTCTTAGTTTATTTCCTAGACTGAAGCTTAAGCCTTTTAGATTTAGCCTATTTTTTAGACTTAGGCTTAGCACTAACCTTAACCCGATAGGCTTAGTGGCATAGGCCTATCTTAGCTTATCTCCTCTGGCACTTAGCTAACCCTAATTAGGGCTAGCGTTGGACACCAGAGAAGGCAATGGATGCTACTGAGTTTGTACCATAAACTCAGGTTGCGTAGCCTGGACACCGGCCCTTGCAGGGACTAACTGCCTAGCCCTTCTAAGGGCATAAGCCCCTCCTCTATGCGCGTCACCCTAACCAGCATCGGCTTGCATTGCCAACGTCACATTGAACCTGCGTCGTCGCCATAGCGACCGCATTATCTTGTGCCGTGACCAGGATACGACAATAGCTGGCAGTCGATTTGCAAGTTGTTCTCTTTCTGCGCTGGTGGCATTACGGAAAGAATCCAGACGGAAACTCACTGTACTGCACGGAAGGTTTCTGGCTGCCTCGGTGGATCCCGGGACCGATTTTGCGGACCTAACTGAGCAGCATGAGGCCATGCTTTTTCTTCAAGAGGATTTAGAAGAATTCGACCCTCTGATTCTGTTGCAAGTGGCCAATGATCAGATGGGAAAGGAGGCTGAAGCTATTAGTCAATATAGAGAAAAGATTCAGGATATTGAGTCAAGATACCGGCGAGTTTGCTTGGCACAGGGCCAGAGCCGCCCAGCTACTGCTCCGGTACAACAAGGATCAAGCCTGAGTTCAAGAGTGAGACTACCAAAGCTTTTCCTCCAAAATTCGATGGGGACATTATGAATTGGCAGTCATTTTTGGACCAATTTTGGGCAACGGTGGACAGTATCGCAACGCTAAGTGGGGTGGAAAAGTTAACCTACCTGCAGAGAAGTTTGACCGGCACTGCTGCAAAAGCCGTTGCGAACTTACCTCTTACGGACGCCAACTATGCTACCGCCTGGGGCAGTCTGGAGCAGCAGTTTGGTCTCACCACCACTATCATTTAAGCTCATCTTCAAGGGTTGCAAACATTACCTTGCTTGGTGAATAGTTTTCCTGTGGTTACTGTACGGAATTTGCACGACACAACAATTAGCCACATTCGGGGGCTGAAAACGCTAAGAGTGGACACCAATGGGATGAGTGCTTTATTAACTCCCCTTTTGCTAGGCGCATTACCACCGGAATGGGCTGTTAAGTTTGACACAAGCCACCCAACAACCGCTATCACACCCGTTTCTCATGTTTTGGACTTCGTTCACCAGGAGATCGAGTCTCGTGAGACCATTGCACGCTATCGAGGCTTGGATCTGACCCCTGCGAAACCAGAAGATAAGGCCGCATCTGCAATGAAACTGGAAGCCAAGGTTGCTTGGATGAGGCCGTTGGCAGAAGCTCTGGCCACGGCAGTCCAGAATCCATTGAATTCAAAGAAGAATTTTGCATCACAACGCAAGACATCACTACCCTGCTTATACTGCGACCAGACAGGGCATTGGTTGACGACTTGCCCAACGGTGCCGCTGCCGGAAGCAAGGAAACGAGTTTTACAAACAAAAGGACGTTGTTTTACTTGCCTCCGACCGGATCATCGGGCGTCTGCTTGCACAAGTCCAAGTCAATTCTGTCCGCGGTGTGGGGAAAAGCATTATTGCTCTTTCTGCGGAAGGACTAATGAGGAGTCAGCGGCAGCCATGCAGCATCCGGTAATCGCGCACGCTGCAGTCTCCCCTGTAACCTTGGGTACGGCGACCATTTGAGTTTGTAGACAAGACTGTCGCCTTCAGGCCTGCTGCCTATTAGATGGTGGGGCCCAGTCAAGTTTTATTCGGACGTCGTTAGCTCAACGTGCGGGGGTCCGGAGGATCCGCGACACTAATATTGCCATTTGTCTCTTTGGCTGTCAGCACAACGTCAGGTCTTCTCGGTCAATATTTGAGGTGCAAGTTTAAGGCTTGTTTGGAGGCCCGCTATTGAGGTTGTCGCTTCTCTTAGATGAAGTTGTCTATGGATCTTTGCCAACATTAACAGACCCGGGACTTCTTGAACACCTTCGAAGTAGCGGTTTGGCACTCGCGGACTCGCCAGCCCTTCCTGGACAGGAGCAACCCGTTGAGATTCTGTTGCGGTTTGACTTTTCTGGAGGATCGTTACCGGAAGGATGCAACCAATCAATGAATCGGTAGGGCTGATTGGGACTCATTTCGGATGGGTCTTAAGTGGGAATGCACCGGTTTCTTTAACCGATTGCTTGGGGGCTCAGGTCGGTCACCTTACGCTGGAGAAGCAGGTTGAAGAGTTCTTCAGTCTGGAGCACGAAGGCCTATTCCCAAAACACTCAAGGAAGTAATCCAGTCTTTGCAGAATTCCAACAAAGTGCAGTGTGCGAGAAGGAAAAAAGATATAAGGTGCACCTTCCATTAAACGAAGCAGTTATGGGTCTTACCTCCAACTGGTCCCAGACTTTGCGTTGTCTACGAAGTCTGCTTCGTCGTCTTTATCCTACACTCAACATTAGAAAAAAATATTGTCAAGCCATGCAGGCATATTTCGATCTCGATCATGAGGAGGAAGTTCCATATAACTCCGGGACCAATCCGGTCACATATTACATTCCGCATCATGCCGTGGTTCGTGAGGACCGGGTCACCACAAAGGTACGGGTAGTTTTCTATGCTTCATCTCATGGTAAAGGAATGGTATCGCTCAACGACTGTTTGCACACTGGACCATCGTTGAATCCGGAGTGTGCGGCATTGCTCATTCGATGGCGCTCGTACCAAGTGTCAAACCAATCACTGGTTATAGCAGAGAGAAAGAAGTAAGTAAGCATAGTAGAGAACAGCAAAGAACAACAGTTTTAATCCAAAGAGAACATATTCGAGTGTGTCCTTCTCCCAGAGAGTATCACATACGACCTTGAGTTATAACAAAGCCATCCAAACAATACACACATTACAATCATACCAGTTGTACATAATCAACCATTATTCACTAACAGAGTGCACTATAAACACCCAACCAAAACTATATAAACCATATCAACTACATAAGATTTGGACAACCAGATCTAATACGCACCCCCTTTGTCCAAACTACTCAAACGACCAATAGAACAATCTCATAATATACAATTATCATCAAACCACTTACAAACTAACAATATCAATTCATTATAAGCAAAAACAATAAATTATCTTAAATCAAAATACAAACTTCAAATAACTTTCGAGCTTTACTGCTAAAAGCGGCTTCGTCAATATGTCAGCCACGTTACGTATCGACCTCACGTAAATTAACCGAAATTCTCCCCTATCTAATAGGTAACGAATATAATGGTATTTTATATCAATGTGCTTTGTACGATTAATGACTATGACATTTTTCGTAAAAGACATGGCGGCCTGATTATCGGCATATAAGTCCGGAATCAAATCACCTAGCCCCAAAGGCACACAATGTCTAACAATCCTTGTAATCCACGCAATTTTGGTAGCGGCCAAGTCCATCGACACATATTCCGCTTCCATAGCAGATTTAGCGACACATTTTTGCACGGTTGACCTCCAACCAACCGTAACACCACCAACAGTCCAAATATAACCACTTATCGAACGTCGACCATCAACTGCAGTCCCCCAGGACGCATCCGAATAAATCTTAATGTCTGACGATACAGCTTTCAATAGATTAATGGTTTGATCAATTGTTGTAACTAAATACTTCAATATATGTAACAAATAGCTATACTGGACATCGGTAGGATACGACGAAAACTGTGCACATGTAATAACGGCGAACGCTATGTCAGGTCTTGTACGACTTAAAATGTAGAGTAACGCTCCTAAAAGCTCCCTAAATGGTTTCCCCGTCGCGAGTTCCTTTTTCAAATTCAGTTCATGTGCAGTTCCCACATCCATGGGTGCTTGCGTCGCACATCCATGGGTGCTTGCGTCGACACTACTGTTCTTTCCAGAAACTTATGAGCTAACTTTTTGATATACCCCTTCTGATGTAATAACACACCTGCAGGAGTCGGATCAAATTCTACTCTTAGAAATTTTTGGATCTCCTCAAGTCGAACTACATCATAACACTCGGCTATCATGTTGTATATCTTCTCGATATTTTCCTGTGTCGATGCGAACACTCCCATATCGTCCACATAAAGTAGCAAGACACACCAGTCTTGATAAGAAAATATACACGGACAATACGGCGATGCTACAAATCCAATCTTCAATAATGTCTTGGCCAAATGTGTATTCCAACACCTGCCCGCTTGTTTCAGTCCATATAGAGATTTGTCTAATCGTAAAACAGTCGTTTCGGTATTAGAAGATCCACCATAACCCTGTGGTATCTCCATAAATATCTCTTTGTCAATGTCACCGTAAAGGTATGCACATTTGACATCCCATTGCTCATGTGCCCAGTGCTTGACGGTTACTAATAGTACAAAAAATAACTTCACTAACTCAAAATCAATTACCGGCGAGAAAGTTTCATCGAAGTCCGTTCCCGGTATTTGCTTATGCCCGTGTGCCACCAATTGGGCCTTAAACCATTTAATGGTCCCGTCAACGTGAGTTTTCAATGCGAAAACCCATTTACTCGTTAAAACCTTAACTCTCACTGGGCGAGGCACTGGGGTCCAGACATGCCTCTCTTCCATGCTGGTCAGTTCTTCAAGAATAGCCAATCTCCATTCCTCGGAATATTCTGAGTCGATAGCCTCCTGATATGTTTTTGGTACGACCATAAAACAAGCTAACTCAGCCGTAGGCTCTGGTGACTCCGGTAAGGGCGGCAAAGTGCTCACTTTCGAAGGACATTTATGTTGCAACGTTGGAGTAAAATTGAAATCATTAGGGTCACAAGGAATTCCATATCGTTGACATGTCTCTAACACATCGTTCAGACTACGGTTTCTCTCACTTCCAAAATAGTAATAAACATCGACCCTACTGCCGGTAGTCCTCGGTACTTCTTTATGTCTCCATACTCGAGTCACATTTGTCAGAATTTGTGTTGTCGGTGTCTTTGGTATCAAGTCTTCCTCGACTTCTGGTACCATGTAATGAAATGGTAATGAGATGGTAATGAAATGTCGAGAAGACTCCGATCATCGGAGTCTTCTCGACATTTCATTACCATCTCGAACTTATTAAAAACCGCGTGGTGTGTCTCGATAATCTTATTGGTCGCACAGTCCAGTATGCGATATCCAATCGTCGTAAAGGCATAACCCAGCATTATTCCAAGTTTTCTTCGGGGTTGTAACTTGTTTCTATGTGCTTTAGGCACATGATGATAAACTTTGCATCCAAAAACTTTGAGGTAACTCATGTCCGGCCTCCTTCCGAACCAACTTTCATACGGAGTTGTGTTGGGCATGGCATGGTGTGGCAAACGATTTTTCACATGCACGTAACACTGCATGGCTTCAGCCCAGAACATGTGATCGAGTCCTGATGTGTGAAGTAATACTTTGGCCCCCCCCATCCACACCATAACCATTGAACCGCTCAGCGATTCCGTTCATCTCAGGTGAATAAACATTTGTGCGTGTATGCTTAACACCTATACTCTGTAAATACTCGGACACTGCTGCACTACAAAATTCCATTCCGTTATCAGTTTGGAGCCTCTTTAGTCGCCTACCAGTATGTCTTTCTACTCTCGTAATATATAATTTTAATTTCAATAAAACATCGCTTTTGTTTGCTATCGGACAAATTTTAGTCCAACGACTAAAATCATCGATTAAAGACAGGAAATACCGGTTACCTTCTCTACTCGTAATCGGACTCGGTCCTCAAACGTCGGCATGCACCAAATCTAATGGGTGCTTGGACCTCGGTTTTGGCATCTGTCGAAATGGACCTCGGTTTTGGCATCTGTCGAAATGGACCTCGTTTATCTTCGTGCGATCACAATCATCACATCGTTGATGGATTTTTGGAACTCTCAATTTAACATTTTGTATTAATTTCTGGTTAATGGCTTGTCTCAATTTACCAATATTGATGTGGGCAATTCTTTTATGCCAAAGGTCGACTGTATCCAATTTCCCAGTTTGCATTGTTGTTAAATTCATCGCTTTCCCAGCTCTGAGAGTATATAATCTATCATGCTTAGTTATCCTAATCAACTCATTCTGTGGTGATTGTAGTGTCAAGTGTTCATCTTCACCACTAAATTTATAACCACATTCTGTCAGAGTACCCAAACTTATTAAGTTTTTGGTCATTGCAGGTACCAAATACGTATTTTCAAGTCTCAGTTGATGTGTACCCCCTTTATCATTTTCCAAAGTCAGTACTACAAGTCCATCTGTTTCCCTTTTCCCTAACTTGACAACTTCAGTTACAGGCGTCATATCAGAAAATAAGGTTTTGTCATAAACAAAATGGTGGGTGGCACCAGTATCGAGCAAGAAATTGAAAATCTTGGTCGCGTTCTGTGCTTGTTTGGTTGGATGCACCGTAGAGTACCATCCTTCCATCGCATTGGGACTATGGTCATCTTCTCGAGCCACTTAGTTCTGCGAACGTCGTCTACCCCTTTGTCTACGACCTCTCCATCTGTTTTGTCTTTGTTGTTGTTGTCTTTGTTCAGGTTGGGAAATAATTTTCGACTTTCTGGGGCAATCACGTGCATAGTGACCACGTTGGCCACAGTTGTAGCATATCACATTGCTCAAATCGTTTTGTTTAGGTTGCTGTCGTTCGTTTTGTTTTGGTCCTTGAAATCGGGCTTCAGTTCGTGGAACTCTGTGGACATTTAAATTCGTAATCCCAGTATTTTCCATGCTTTGTCCCATTGCAGACTCTCTCTGTCTGGTGTCCTCTGACATCAGAGCTTGTCAAACTCGTTGTGGCGTGAAGTCTGCATCATTGAGTTGATATAAGTTTTGGATTAAATTTGTAAATCTATCAGGAATGCTGGATATCATTTTATATGCAACTAATGACTGTGGTATTTTGCAGCCAGCATCTGCCAATCTTGTGACTGTCTCCTCTAATCTTGTGAGGTAAATCACCATCGATTCAGGTGGTTGCAATCGGTCTGCAAAAAAACTAGTGACTAGTCTTCCTATTAAGGCCTTTGAAGTCGGCTGGAATGTCAATCGTAATTGATTCTATGCTTTTTCTAGGTTCTCAAATTGTCGAAGTAAAGGTTTGACTCCTGTCTCCACACTCAAATAGATTGCAGACAGTGCCTTATCACACCTCAAGTAATAAGCATTTTTGATATCTGCTGATGCATCATCTGGTGGGGGAACTTTCTTTCCGTTTACAAGAGTGTACAATCCCTTTTCTCTTAATAACATCATCATGTTATATTCCAGTCTATATAATTTTCTGGTCCAGCTAATTTTGGGAATCGAAGCACGTTTCTGTTTTCACTTTCTGCCATCTCAATCGTATTTTATATTGTAATAACAAATCGATAATCTAATCCGTGTAAATCAAGCACAAATTTGTAGCACTTAAATATTTGTTAATCGAATACAAATATTTTGGGTATTTGCGTGAGGTGCGGCACTTTCACAATAATATTTCAAGAAATCTTAAATATTAATAATACACTCCTACTCTAATAATATTCTGTGCTGTAAATTATCTCCGCTGGCACACAACTTGAATTCGAAAGTTGCAGCGAGTGTACAGCCTATCTACTTACAATAGTTAAATTGTACGCCCCCAAAATAATTAAAGGTAATGCGGTAATGTAAATTTCCGCTGTGCACACTATTATTTGACACAATACATCCTCACAAATTCGCATTTGAGGAGTTTGAAATCGAGAAATCAAGAAATACTAGCACACAACTAAACTAAAAATTGGCAAGTAAATAAAACATAATAATTTTTGAATCCTTCGGTACTTGCGTCTTAGTTTGTGCGTTGCGTTTTCTGCGTCGTGTTCTCGTGCGTTGCGTCGGCAGGAACATGTTTCAATTTGTTTGTGTTTGAGAATTCTTTTTGTTTTGGAGTGCAGTGTGCTCTTGGGGTTCAGCAAATCATAGGCGATCGTTTCATGATTATAATATCAGGTCTGGAACGAGGGTCGTCGCAAAACGTTCGAAATTTGTCTCAATTTTTGTTCGAAATTTGTGTCGATTTTTGGTTCTCCAACCGCTCGAACTTCGTCGATTCGAAGTCGAAAAAACGTTTATCTCAAACGTCCAAGTTGTGCGAAAAATCGAATAAAAAGGCAGATAATTAAATTCACTACCATTTTTACGAATTTTGATGCGAGTTTCGTTTGCTTACCGAATTAAGTGGAATAAAACTGCCTCAGGTACCGCAAAATTGTTTCCTAATCGAATCGCTCCACTTTTGACTTATTCTGATGAGGTTCTCGCATCGCAGCTTTCAATACATTCACAAAACGTTTCAATTTTGTTTTTGATTCCTCCATTCGAATTTATAGACAGAAATCAAAACAAAACTACTCCTTTCTGGGCCTATGACCCATGTCAAACCAATCACTGGTTATGCAGAGAGAAAGAAGTAAGTAAGCATAGTAGAGAACAGCAAAGAACAACAGTTTTAATCCAAAAAGAACATATTCGAGTGTGACCTTCTCACAGAGAGTATCACATACGACCTTGAGCCATAACAAAGCCATCCAAACAATACACACATTACAATCATACCAGTTGTACATAATCAACCACTATTCACTAACAGAGTGCACTATAAACACCCAACCAAAACCATATAAACCATATCAACTACATAAGATTTGGACAACCAGATCTAATACCAAGTGCCTATTGTTGCGGACATCGTGAAGGCTTTTTTTCAGGTCTTGCTAGCTGAAGAAGACCAGGACGCGGTACGGTTTTTGTGGGTTTACCCTACCATCTGGGAAGATGCGGATTGGGAGAAGAATCTGCAGAAGTATCTTCGTATTTGCTGTATGAAGGTTGTTATCTTTGGGGCAAGCGCAAGTCCTTTTCTCCTTTGCGCTACGATTCGGCATCACGACCTTTCTTACCAGGACAAGTTCCCTGAATCAAGCAGAATGCTAGATCGTAACATCTATATGGACGATCTTCTCGGAGGTGGTCATTTTCTACAAGATGCAGAAAACCGATATAAGGAAATTCGCGCCATCTTGCTGGACGCCGGGATGCCTGTCAGCAAGTGGGCTACATCTTCATTGGAACTACATCGTCGTTGGGTGGAAGCAGGAGAAGATGTCGTGAATAAAGACCTGGTCTTGTCAGGAGAGGAGGCTTCGAAGATCCTCAGTCTTCACTGGAGGTGTCAGGAGGATCAATTCTTCTTCGGTCGACAACTGGTTGCGGAAGAAACGGCTACCAAACGAGCTCTACTAAGAATGGCAGCTAAGGTGTTCGATCCACTTGGGTTATTAGGACCATACACCGTGCGCGCCAAGCTGTTGATGCAATGTTTATTGTGTACCTCGGCGGGATGGGACGATCCACTGGATGAAGCAATGAATTTGGATGGCAAGAGTGGTTGATCGAGCTTCCGCTGACCTGTCAGATTGCGGTACCTCGATGCCTTTTTTCCTGTTTTTTGGTATTCACTTTGTCCTGGCAACTTCATCTGTTCACTGACGCTTCCAAGCACGCTTACGGAGCGGTGGTGTACTGCCGAATCACGGATAAGGAAGGATGTATTAGAAATCGGATTGTTGCTTCACGGAATCGAGTGGCTCCGCTCAAGCGAGTCACTCTTCCCAGACTGGAGGTTATGGATTGCCTGATTGGGGCCCGTCTGCTTGGGTATATTCTGAACTCACTGGATTTACCAACTGCCCCCTCGGCAGTATACTGTTGGACCGATTCTCAGATCTGTCTTTGTTGGATACAAGGGGATCCTTATGGATGGAAGGTTTTCGTTGGAAATTGAGTTCAAAAAATTCAAAGTCTGGCTCATCCTCGGGATTGGCAGTATGTTCCTGGACCACAGAATCCAGGGGATTTACTGACAAGCGGGATCTCGATAGCTGCATTAAAGGACAAAACGTTATGGTGGTCGGGTCCTGCCTGGTTAAGTCAGTCCTCGCAAGAATGGCCAACCCAATCACCACTTAACAGGAAGGAGACCGGAGAAGAAGCATCTCATCATCTGGTGGTTGCGCCTGCCTTCCTGGAACCTAATCTGATAGACATTACGAGATTTAGCAGTCTATGTCATCTCCTTCGGGTAACTGCTTGGGTACGCCGGGTAATTTGTCGGGACCGGTGGCGTCAACTTTACCTAAGCATGAAGGAACTGCTAAAAGCAAAGCTATACTGGGTACAAATTTCCCAAGAAGAAGCTTTTGCTAGTGAAATCTGCTGCCTCCAGATGGCTCGCTCAATTCCTGCAAAGTCTCGTCTTAGCAACCTAACACTGGTTTTTGATGGCCCGCTTCTTCGACTACGCAGCCACCTACAAGAAGCTGACTTGTCGTACAGTGCAAAGAATCTTCTGCTTTTGGGGCCGGGAGGGCCATTCATCACACTTCTACTGTTGGATGCTCATGAGCGGTTGCTGCACGCAGGGCCGCAAGAAGTTTTGATGGAGATACGAGAGCAGTTTTGGATTCTCCGAGGACAAAAAACGGCACAAAGAGCGGTTCGGCAGTGTATCATTTGCTAGCGGCACAGGGCTAAACAAGGATCAGCTCCAATGGCGCCGTTACCAGCTGATCGAGTTAGGGTCGAGTTGCCATTTGCTGTAACTGGTATCGATTTTGCCGGTCCAGTCTACGTCTCGCAGGCAGGGAAGCTTATGAAGTTGTACATTGCTCTGTTTTCCTTTGCAGTTTCAAGAGCAATACATACTGAGCTAGTGTCATCAATGTCAGTGGAGGCCTTTCTTCTGGCGCTCCGCCGGTTCTTTGCTCGTTACGGTCAGCCACACAATCTGGTCAGACAACGGAAGAACCTTTCTTAAGGCAAAAAAGAAACTTCGACCATTATGGAAATTAATCGACGCAGTAAAGACTCGCTAATTCATAATTGCGAAGCAAATCTGCTGGAAATTTATTGTTGAAAGAGCTCCATGGGGGAGGGTTTTGGGAAAGGATGGTCAGATCAATTAAAGAACGCCTTCGCTGGATGCTGGGGTCTCGAACCTTTAAGTACGAAGAGATTGAAACATTGCTACTAGAAATCTCGGCTGCCATCAACTCTAGGCCTTTAACTCTGATCACGGAGGATGCCAATTTTGCAGCTTTAACACCCGGTCACATCTTGATGGGCTCTCGACCAGTAGGAAGGAAGGATTACCTGGCTCGTTTACGAGAGTACCAAGGGGATCAGGCCAGGAAGGGTTCACCACCATTCCAAGTTAGAGATATGGTGATTCTTCAGACGAATCACGTTCCTAGGCAGTGCTGGCCTCTAGCGTGTGTCACCGCCGTGTTTCCCAGACGAGATGGACACATACGAGCATGTGAAATTCGGGCCAGTTCAGGGAAGACCTTCCGCCGACCTGTGCAGTGCCTGTACCGCCTTGAAGTGTGACAGTTCTGTCACGGGTTGGGAGGATGTTGCAGCCTACAAGCCATTAGGCTGCTAGTGACAATTGTTAGAACTAAAAAAAGTCAGTTTGTTGCAATATGTTGCCAATAGATAACAGTTGTTAATATTAAGCCTTTTTTATTCTATGTTTTTTTTAGCTCATGCCAGCATATCAGTGTTAGCTTGCATGAGCAATTCTGGGTGTTACCTTTGTTGGGAGTATCACTCAGAGGTGTAATAATGGGTTGCAAATATATAAAGTTCAGTTGCTACTGGGACTCACTCTGTGTGAGTTCTTCTAGCTTTGGCCTCTCTTTAAGTCTTTGGTCTTAGTTTCTTTTCTAGACTGAAGCTTAAGCCTTTTGGTCTTAGTTTATTTCCTAGACTGAAGCTTAAGCCTTTTGGTCTTAGTTTATTTCCTAGACTGAAGCTTAAGCCTTTTGGTCTTAGTTTATTTCCTAGACTGAAGCTTAAGCCTTTTGGACTTAGCCTATTTTTTAGACTTACGCTTAGCACTAACCTTAACCCGATAGGCCTAGTGGCATAGGCCTATCTTAGCTTATCTCTTCTGGCACTTAGCTAACCCTAATTAGGGCTAGCGTTGGACACCAGAGAAGGCAAGGGATGCTACTGAGTCTGTACCATAAACTCAGGTCGCGTAGCCAGGACACCGGCCCTTGCAGGGACTAACTACCTAGGCCTTCCAAGGGCATAAACCTCTCCTCTTTGCGCGTCACCCTAACCAGCGTCAGCCTGCGTTGCCAACGTCACATCGAACCTGCGTCGTCGCCATAGCGACCGCATTACTTACATTCATAGGTTTTTTTAAAATTAAAGTTGTTCTCAATTATCAATTTAATTTATTCAATTATAATATAGTGTAGATTGTGCTTAGTTTTTTAAAATACTAAAAATGGTATTTTAACTCACCCAATTTGCAAATTCATCCTGATTTATAAATAAGCAAATAAATATAATTTGTAGATTTCTTTACATTAATTCTGCAATACTTTTTCAGTTAAATTTATTTGCAGTTTTTTTTTAGAGATAAATATCTAAAATATATTCTATAATTATTTTAGGTAATAAACTTTAAAAAATTTATTTTGTGGTTTTTAAGTAGAATTTTACAACTGCTAGAAAATTTTTTTTTTTCTGTAGAATTTTACGAATTTTTACGAATTTTGCAGACAATTTTACAAACATATTTCAGCTGATATTGAATAATAATAATAAGATAACAAACAGTTGTTGTTTTCATATCGGAATTTAGATAAATGCATGTGATAAAAAACAAAAGTAAATAAGCAAAAAGATAAATACCGCAACTGCTAAAATAAATTGTTCATTATTCAATGCCCGAACATCATGGATATTTATATTATTTTGTATTTTTTCATTATTATTATTAGTTTAATTTCGTGTTACAAGTAAGTAAAGTATATTGTTAGTATATTTATTCAAGTAATGAGCAATAACTGAAACTTCTACAATTTTTAAAAGCAACTAATTTTATTGTTCAAAATGCTTTTTCAACATTTGAATCTATATACTAAAAGCCAACGCGTTTTTTTGTAACAGTTGGCCAGCGAATACGGCTGACCTGAGCAAGACAATTT
>JAQFZU010001380.1:0-13811 GCA_034696185.1 Henia vesuviana | reverse complement strand
AAAATTTTATTTTTTATAAAATTTAATTTTTTTTTTAAATAAATAAAAAAAAACCGGAAGTAGAATTATTTTAAGCCTAAATCCCATAGATTAACATGTTAAAAACAAATTAATTACTTTTTTCCACACTTAAAAAGAGCAAAAAGGAAAATTAAAAAAAAAATTTAATTTTCCTTCACTAATTTCCTTTCCTTATTTGGTCAATGGAGTTCCGGTTCGTTTTCAATACGTGTCTAACGCACCGATAAATAAAACAAATAAAAAAAATTTTTTTTTTTTTAAATTTTATCAATTTAAAATGATTTTTGAGGTGCGCGCGAAATGTCAAAAGTGAAAACTTTGAAAAACGAGCCGCAGGGCGTAAAGGGTTAAAGCGAACATCGTTTACAGCTATTCGACCTCGAATTGCATTGATTCCAATACAATTTAATTACAATTTCAACTATTTTTAATTTCCCCCAAATTCTCAACTTAAAAAAAAAATATTTTAGGCCTAAATTTGCCATTTTTTTTTATCTCACCCAATTATTATAATTGATATTTTCCTGTGACATGATAGTCACTTAAAACAATGATAATGAATTATTTATAGCCACAAATGCACACATTGTAATCTATTTTACAAGCCGGTAAATAGATAAAATTGGAAATACCTAAAGTATTGGGAAAACCCTTGCCTATCTTGTAACGTGTGACATGTGATAGTGTAGAATAACACTGTTTACAGCTTAATATCCAATCTATTATAATGTATTTCCAGTAGGTTTAGTATAATAACCATTCTAGCTATGACCTTGAACTTAATCTCAAGGTCATTTGTTTCTAACTTTTTAACTAATGAAGATAGAGCAAAATTTCCAATTAGAAAGTTGTAGAGCATGGTCAGTTTAGTCAGATTTCATTGTTTGTTTAGATGTTTGGTTGTTTTTAAAGTGAGGAAATTAGAATAAAATGGAACTAGCGCGGCTTTACGGTCGTTGGAAACACGCAAAGACATAGTAGAAGTTGTTTTAGGTTGAAAATAAGTAGAAAATGAGATTTTTTAAGTATATTTGTACATGGATATTGTAGGAATGATGAATTCAACCACTTTAAGTGACTTACGATAAAAATTCAAATCACTTCGTATTCATGTTGCGGCTTTACGGAGATCTTAAAAGGGTTGAGATTTATTTCACATTAACTGAACACATCGATATCTCACAACCATGACCTTGTAGACGTGGATTGCAAATAAAAATGCAAAACAATGTGATTTACGGTAAATCTTCAAAGTAATGTTTTTTTTTTGACTAATTACTTAATGTTGAAAAACTGCAATGTAAAGGTGAAGGAGATTTTTATTGACATTGAAAAAACTGTTGTTTAATAACTTTTAAAAACTTTTTTTGAGTTTTTTTTCCTTATTTGTTGTTATTACTTTATTAAATAAATTTTTTTTGTTTTTTTCCTAACAGGATTTGACTTAATAATTGCATAACCCTGAAATGTCAGGAAATTGATGGGGTGTCTGAGGATGATGTTGGTTATCTAATGTTGAGGAATGGATCAAAGTGTTGAGAAATAGTTAAATTTTACTGTTTTTAAAATTTTTAAAATTTGATTAAAATAATCTTTAAAGAATATTTAGAATTTCTATTAAAATTCCACTTTCCATATGAAAGGTAGGTCAAGTTGAGGAATTTCAACATTTTTAAAATTTTTTTTTTAGGTTTTAAAGTAAAAAAAAATTGCAAAATTTAACTTTTATAACTATAACTTAAAAACAACTAATCAAAAATCACTTTTGACATTTGAATTAAATTTTCAACACAAAACTGCATAAATTCAGCAACAAAATCAACATAAATTTTCATTAAACCACACTAAAATTGATTTATTTATTTTAATACAAAATTGTATTGTTTATAGTGATAATTATAATGAAATTATTAAAAATTGCATATGATATACAGTACAAAATGATTGCAATTTACTTTTGTTTTTAAGTACATTGTACTTGACAAAAATTAAGATTAAATTACTTATCATCAAGATACTATTCCAATCTGATAAAGATTGTTGATGATAGTCAATACAATCTGATTTTGAAACAATTGTTGTTAACAACTATTGATTTCTAATCAACTAAGAAATAATTGCCTATTTTTATCTGGTTTAAGCAGTTTTTGGTATTCACATTGATTAACAATGACCATTTATATTTAAAATAACAATATTTGGTATTTTTAATTTAAAAATTAATCAAAATCAGTGTTCAAAGGTCTAATTTTGATTATCCAACTTCAGTTATGCTTTTGATTTAGATTAATAGGGTCATAAGTGATTAGATAAGTTGGATTAGATTTGTGTAATACTTTGTTGGCTAAACAATGGATTTTGTGATAACTAATTTCAAGAATTGAGATTATTGTTTTCACCCAAAGTTGTAATTAAATTTAGGTGGATTTTGTAATTTGTTTTTTTTTTATTATTATTCAATATAAAGTTTTTATAAGCATTTCTTTCCTTATATGGGATTAAAGTTTTTTTGTTTTTAATGTTTTTCAAGGAATTTTTTTTAGGGTAAAGGTGACCTGTGGTAAAATTTGTATTCATGAATCCCTTTTTTTACACAAAAGTGACATTTGAGGTGGGTTGGTTGTGGTTTTGGTAATATAAGAGCCCCAATTGTAAGTTTTATTGTTTTTTTCACTTTTTTTCACTTTGTGAAATATTGTGACAACTTTACTTTGAAACATTTTTGCAATTTTTCTTTTTGTTTGGATTTAATTGTAATTTAATTGTTGCAAAATAAAAATTTGATATTTAAAAAAAAAAAATTTTCAATGATATTTAGATATTTATCAGATTTTATTGATAATTAAATTATTTTTACTTTTAAAAAAAAATCATTTAAATTTCCCTTTTTAAAAAAATATTAAAATTAATTTTTTTTTAATTTGAAATTTATTTAATTTCATGATAAAATTTCAAAAATTTCAAAATTTGAATTTTATATTATATCATATACAAACAAGCATTTTTTTGTGACTTAAACTTGACATCTTTTTCTTTTTCACCTTTTTGACCCTGTAACAATTTCTACAATTTTATCTCAGATTTCATTTTTAACTTAACTGTGCACGTTCGACCTTAAAAGGTCGAAAAATGAAAAAAAAAAACAAAGAAACAAGAATTACAGGAGGATCCCTAGTGGCCAACTTACCTAGTTTTTACCTACTAAAATAACCAGAAAAAGAAACAATTCACTTTCACAACTAAAATAGAAAATTTAAAAAAAATAATAAACAGAAAATCAACAATTGTCAACATTTAAATAACATTAGCTAATCAAATCAATGAGAAACATTTTCCTGGAAAACAAAAGAAATTGTGTGAATAATTCTTCTTGTAAATTTTTATTTAAAAACTCACAAACTAGAATGAATAATCAAAGTTAAGCTACTGCAATATTTAAGTCAACAAAGGTTAGGAACTTCCTCATCCAACATTTTCCATACTGACAAGGAAAACAAGTTATTATTTGTTTCCCTTCATTTCAGCTTCTGTTAAAAGGTCAAAGAGAGAAACACCTCAACTTAAAACAGTTCCACAATACTCATAACTGACCTTAAAATTAACAACATTTACATCAAACACACCCTATGTTTCTCAGAATACAATTCATTAGAGTTTCAATTACAAGAATACAGTCATCCACACAGAAAACATATCCAACATAAATAAATATGGAAAGTTTGATCTTAATCCTTTCAATACAACTTTAAGTCAGGAAAATAAAAAAAAGTTTATATAAATACTGATATTTTCTTCATCAATCATTGGTAAAGTGTTTAACATTCCAGACAGGTTCATATTTATCCTTCAAAAAATATCTTCAACTTTGAAAGATTAGTGGTTAACCCTTCTTGTCATATCTATATACTGTTTTTCAGTTGGATAATCTCTTTTGACTCATTGCACCTGTGTGACATTGGATTAGGTTTTTAAGTGAATTGAGTTTATAGTAAACTTGAATCTGGATCAAGTATTACTGTTTTTATGTAGCATTGATTAGCATTTATTTTGAAATAAATTATTAGTTGATGAATTGGAAAATAGATGGCAGGATAAAATGGAGAAATAATATTGGAGAAATAATAGAAGTAATAATTTAATGTTTAAATCAAAGATAAAACACATTTTTTGATATTTAGAAACATTAGTTAAAATCAGTTTATGGTGAAGTGAATTATGAGAAAATTTAAAAATAAAATACAATTTCATTGAATGCTCTTTTTTACAGTAATTGGCTGTTCATGAAACAATTTTTTTTTATTAAAAGTAATGAATAAATTACCTTTTTTCTTTTAGACACTAACAATGCTTAAGAAATGTTGCAATGTTGTAATTAATTTGTAAATATCATATTTTTAAATAATAATTTTATGCCACTTGATAAAAGATTATTGTATTTGCAAAGATTGCCTTAATCAGTATTAAGTGATTACAATTAGATTTCAATTTCTGTTATGTTCAGACAATATGGGGCAGTAATCTGTAGAAAAACTGAATCTGATCTCTTGATAAGATTTATCAATGGTGTCCTCTATTGCCAAATGTAAGAACTTATAGCTTGTCTCTTAAAATCTTGTTTAGCAAAAGATTGGGACAATAAAATCTCATCTTTTGTTCTATTAAGTGAATTTTTATAGAAATTAAATGCCAAAAATTAATATAAGATTTTTTTTGTATTTCAAGTTTATAATTTATTTTGGGTTATTTTAATGATGACCTTAACATTTAACTTTTAATTTAAATGCAAAATGATACATCATAAAAACTAGATCCTCTAAATATTCTTGAATTCAAAGTAACAGTATCAAGGGTGTTGCAACTTCATTGTTATGCAGACATGTCACAAGCAAGGAGAGCCAGAATTAAAGAAATGTCTTTTGTTTCAACCTTTCTTTTAATGTTTCTACATATATTACCATCTACATACATAACAACTTAAAATAGACAGTTGAATATATATATATAACCAATACATAATTCATTTCAACATGATTAATACATAACAAATGATTTATATGTATGACAGGCAAAGTTTTAGCTCATTCAATAAATAAATTTTTATCTTTAGTCATGTCCACAATTTGATCCAAAATGTCGATATCCATTATTGGGAAATTCTCCTGACAAATTTGTAGCATTTCTTCTTTGGTATTGATCTTTTTTCTTTTGTTCATCAACTTCAAAATGCAAATATCCATTAGAAATAGCAGTAAAGTGCATTTCAAGGTAGCATATGATCATAGGTGATGCATAATCTTGGTTTCAACACCAGCTATGTCTTTCAATGTTTTCATGACATTAAATTTATCTGTGTATAACAACTCTATTGATACACGAGCCGTTTTGACACAGCTTTGCCTTTTCCAACCATCCATGGAGTCAGTATCAAGAGCTAAATGAAAATCTCCTTTCCTGTGATATTGAATGACTAGGTCATCTTGTGACCAGTCAGTCACTAAAGGGCAGCATGGATCCCGGTCAGGTGACCTCGGGGCACGTCCACTAAACCACCTGAGGTGGCACAACCCCGATTAGTTTGACAGTTGTTAATCCCCCATCCAAGCGATTGGACAGGGGAAACATCTGGTCTGGTGAGAGACATGAGCGTTGGGCGGTGATTACGGGTTGCGGCCGATAATAAAAGCTCGACAACCCATAAATGTCGCTTCCATCTCAAATCATTCATGTGCCCCATCTGCGATATCACTGTCTGGAATCCGTATCCAAGCGACGGCAGAACGGATAGTCACAATCTTCATGAATGTATGTACGTATTCCAAGAAGTTATCTAAGTAGATTTTGCTCGTGGTTAAATCTGTTGTTAAATTGTCAAGACATATTGCTTGAAATGTAGGCCATCCGCAACCAATTTCCACTAAATAGGAATCCCCTGGTTTCATGACATTTTTTGCAATGACATGGTCTCAATAAATGAATTTTGTTGATATTGATAAGTGCACATCATAGTCCAATGCAGCAAGGATGTGATGACAGAAAATAGCATTGTAGATACACATTCCTCCCATTCCTCGCATTTGAGTCTGTATTATTTCTGCACTTGTGAGAGGACGGTTTTCTTTGTTTGATAGAAAAATGTGCTCAACATTTTGGAAGGAAACATATTAAAACCAATTGAGTATGAAGTAATTGAGAAACTCCAGTTGGGTCTTTTGAGAGATTTGTCAGTTCAGGTTTTCAATGTAAGGAATGTTTTGGAGAAAAGTGAAGGCTTCAAGTTTGCTTAATTTGCTATGGGTTGTGGCTAGAAAAATATTCAAAAATCAGAAATACATAAAACAATAAATTTCTAAAGCACTTTAACTTTTTTATTTGTAAAATGTAATACTTTAAGTCTCTTATAAAGAACTGCCACTCCCTTTATCAATCTTGTATTTGAGTCAAAATCTTGTATTTGAGTCTCTGGTCATATCAATAATAATCATATGAATCTTTCATGTCATTTTGGAAATTCACTTTGATACCAAAGTTAAAACCAATGACAATTACATTTTCCTTACCAATTGATATAAATTAAGTTTGTTACTGCAGTAGTTTTTGTTTCCACTGCAAAACATACCCATTTTGCTCTCTATGATAGTCTTTTAATCCTCATCACAGGTTTGATGCAGCGAATAGCTTTGCAGTACTTCCTTGTACATATTACTAGAAATGTTCTTAAATTAATATTTAAAATCAAATAATTGTTGAAATTATAAATTTTATCAACTACATGTCTAGTTTTTAATAGCCTTAAAAATCTAATCTGCAATCCAGTGAGCAATATTTCAATACAACGTGTAACGAGATTAAAAGTCTCGAGTTGCTTTTAGAGATACCCGACCGGAAGTCGTGGTATAATTTGTAAATAAATAGTCGGATAATTGATTATTTTTTCAATCGAAGATTTGTTAGTTGTCATTAAGCTATTTATCAGTGTTTAATGTGTAAATCTCCTAGCGTAGATATGTGTAATTAAGGTTAGTCATTTAGAGTTAGATTTAACTCAGGCCTAATTGAGAGAGCACGTCTTCGTTGTGTAGTGTGCCCATTAGATGGCATTTGGATGGATGACTTTGGCCATTTCATTCAATGGATGGAAATGGAAGAGTCCGAGTGTCCAAAGATTGGAGATTGGGTGCCGGTCCTAGAGATAAGATGGGCGGTACAGATCTGGCTGTTCCGGTCGTCATGATGATCGGGGCTGCCCAGAACCAAGTGTATTGGGCGTGGTGGTGGTTGTATGGCGGTTAATGGTATGTACGGCTGCCCCACGTAGCTGGGATGCATATAGCAAAGTAATAGGGCTACGTGGTAATAGCTTCGGCTATCGACACGTGGCCGACGAACCGAGAGAGTGAACAAGAACGGAACAGTGATGTGCGTCGCAGCCTTTCACTAAATAAAGGCCTAAACAATCGATTCACATGTTCGTCTCCATTCATTCACAAGTGAGGTGGCTGTGGAACTGCCGCGCTGGGGTCCGTGCCCAGCCTTCAGGGAAACAGACCCTCACACATGATTCGATCTAATGTCTGACTTTGTCACATTGATTAATGCATTTTGCACAGAATAGTGATTAGCTTGATGTGGAAATGAATTCACTGCGTACTTGACCCTGGAAAGCGACCAATGATGAGACCTTATTATAGCTGTCTGAATTGGGGCCGGCACTACACTGAAAAATGGCAGTGATCCAGTGCATGGGTTGCGCGTCCGTATGTCACTTGTCTCCTGTGCATCAATGTATTTATTCTGATGGGACTTTGTCGAGCTAAAGGCGAATCCTTTATCGACACGGGAAGTGAAAGGCAACTACTGCCCTGGACAACGAGAGCTGCAATCACTTAGGTGCCAATGACTGTTGTTTCCGGGATTGTGAGGCCGCTACTTTTGTATTTTCAGTTAGTCAAATATATTACATGCGTTCGCATGATAATAATTCGAGCCAGAAACAGAAGGAATTCCTCCTGTTTGAGACGACCAGTTTGAAGACAAACCGGAAGTTGGTTTGATATGCCTTGTGAATCGAGTGAGTGATATCTCAAGGTTAAGAAAAATGAGATTGCATTATCCGATGTCTCGTGAATCACTCAGATTCCAAATTATGTATTTTGTGCCCGACCATGTGTTCCAGTGTGACCCCGATGCGTAACTGAATGTGTAGATAAGTAGTTTTAGCTATTCGGCCTTTTGTTAATCTTAACAACGTGTAACTTAATTTTGCACCTTTTTTGTGTCTCTAGTTTTGTAGTTTGGTTAGCTAGCTAGCTAAGTGTTTGTGTTAACTAATTTCTGATAAACAGAAGCAATCAAGATGCAAGATGAGAAAGGTTGGCTATGTAGATACATATTGCTTCTCTTGCTTTCGATTGGTTCTGATTAATCTTCAGGATTGTGAAAAGTCAATTTTTCATGTTTGTCTCTCTCAGCCAGCAGATGGATTGACTAAAACATAATGATAAAAATTTGTTGTTATCACTGAAAATTTCTTGATTTTTACCACATAAAAATCAACAATAATAATAATGCACAATAATAATGCTAGGTTTTTATAGTTGCTCTTAATAAATCCAGGATCTGATTTGTTGATTATTCTAGACTTTTAACTTTAGTTTTTCAATTCTAAAGGTGCATTTTCACGGAGCGGATTTTGTAACCTGCTTAGCGGAAAATGAGAAAAACGATCAATTTACTATACCAGCTTCACCATTTCATGAATGCTGAAGCTGAAATAAAAAGTTGAAAATCACATTTTCTTTGCTTCTGCCTGAACCTGTTTGTACCAGCTTTCATCACCAGCCCGCTTAAGCTGGTAAAATTCCGAAAGCGGAAAGAAATGCCAACTCCATAAAAATGCACCTTTAAAAATGTGTAAATGCAGCTCTAAGAATTGTATCTGCTTAGTTCATGGGACATTGTTGAGTATAAGAAGACCCATGCAGAGTTATTGCAAAACCATTGTCATCTTGTGATACAAATAGTAGTGAACATTTCTAATGGCTCTGCTCAGGGCCGTTTCTGGGTATTTGGCCACCCATGTGCAAAATCCACTGTTTGCTGCCCCTTTATTCTGGATTGGGCAGGACTTGTCTTTGGCATTTGGCCGCCCCCATATTTACAAAAAATTGGCTGCCTGCATGTTAAGCATGTGTTTGCCCTCTGCCAGAAACGGTCCTGGCTCTGCTATTTTTATAACTAGCATGTATCATATATCTATATTTCAGTGCTTAATTTGGCACACTTCACAGCCAGGCACACTGGCCTTGAGCCCTTTTGCTGGCTCAAATCACTATATGCAATTTCTAATTTTAGTAATACATTTTTCTATCTAATGTTCTATCTTAAAAAGTGTGTGCTTCAACAGTGTTTAAAATGAATTTCCTAGCTGCTTGAGTATGTTCAATAAGTATGTGACCATCCGTTCCGCTGCCGCTTGGATACAGATTCCAGGCAGCAGTATCGCAGATGGAGCACGTGAATAACTTGAGATGGACGCGAGATTTATAGGTTGCCGAGCCTTTATTATCGGCCGCAACCCAGAATCACCGCCACGTTCCCAACACTTTCTATGGTTCGCTGGCCTCGTACCGGTATCTATGATACCGATACAAAACCATATTATCTTATAACACATTAAATGGCTACGTGGGATAGCCGTAAGTGCCTCAGCCCCCGCACAACATTCCCCACGACCACCGAATGGCCACCTGAGCAACCCCACTCATCTCTCTCACCAAGACCAGATATTTCCCCTGTCCGCTCGCTTGAATGGGGGATTAACAACTGTTGTTGTTATTGGGGTTGTGCCACTTCAGGTGGTGCAATGGATGCACCCCGGGATCACCTGACCGAGATCCGTGCTGCCCTCTAGTGACTGATTGGTAACATGTAAAAAAGCTTAACCATCCTAGAAATATATACAACTAGCTAATTAACCTGGCTTTGCTCAGGATTGGAAAACATATGTAATAGGAATTAAAAAATCTAAATATGTGAAAATTGTTTTAATGGAAGTATTAGTATCATTTTAATACCACAAACAAACCCTCCCTCGAGAAGCCTCGGGGGATTTTCCTCCCTCGGGCTTGCCCCTTCGGTTTGTGTGCTTGTTGTTCCAAAACATCGCTAGATTTAACTCCAGCGAAAGTGACAACTGCGACTCCCTGTTTTCTTCTATTAAAAATTTTCCCTGACTTATTCCACATGTAATATTTAAGAACTTCAAAATAAAGCAAAGTTTCTGCAAACTCATCATTTTTACAAAGTTCAAAAAAGGATGTTAACGTCGTTCTTGGGAGTTGCTGTACTTTTTGTTGGACGTTTTCAATATTGAAGTAAACTCTCTGTCCGTTTTCAAAGTTTCATTACAGAGGGATATCTCTCATGAATGGGGAAATCCAAAATATGCCAAACTGCTTCATTTTTCTATCTATTACGCATTATAACAATAAATAAGTTGTCTTTTCATAGATGGTTTTTATAGACGTTAATTGACTCATTTGGTATTAATTTATCATTTTGAAAGGTGGACACTAAAAACCTATTTCTTAGATCTGTAATTTATTTTTGATCATTTCTGTGACAATTCTTATATTGAACTTTTATCTTAAATGCAAAAAAATAACACAAACTAAATCTTCTAAATATTCTGAAATTCTAAGCTAACAGTATTAATGGTATTACAAATTAATTGTTATGTTATGGCAATAGCAATATCTATTTTCATATGATTAGTATGTAATGGATAAATTTTTATATGTGTAGTTAAGCAAAGTTATGCTTATTCTACACTTGAAGTTTTGTCTTTGGTCATATCCACTACTTGTCCCAAAATATCAATATCCACCATAGGAAAATTCTTGCGACAAATTTCAAGCATTTCTTCTTTGTTATTGATCTGCTTCCTATTCCGTTCTCCATCAACTTCATATTGCAAATAACCTTTGGCAATAGCAGTAAAATGCTCTTCAGGGTAACTTACAATCATAGGTGACAACATAATCTTGGTTTCAACTCCTTCTAAATCTTTCAATGTTTTTATAACATTAGCTTCATCCGAATACAAAAACTCTATTGACACAGGTCTCATTTCAATATGACTATGTCTTCTCCAACCATCCTTATAATCAGTGCATGGAGCAACGATGAAATCTCCTTTTCGATGATAGCGGACGACCAAATCGTCCTCGCGAATGTAAGTGTATTCCAAGAAGTTATCAAAGTAGACTATGCAAGAAGCCAAATCCGTTGTTAGATTATCCAGTGGTATAGCTTGAAATGTGGGCCATCCACAGCCAACTTCAACCAAATATGAATCTTCTGGTTTCATGACACTATTTGCAATTACTACTACATGGTCTCGATGGATTATTCCTGTTGATATTGAGAAATGCACATCATAATCCAATGCAGCAAGGATATGATGACAGAAGATGGCATTGTAGATACACATTCCTCCCTTGCCTTGCATTTGAGTTTGTATTATTTCTGCAACTGTAAGAGAACGGTTTTCTTTATTCGATAGAAAAATTTGCTCAACATTTTGAAAGGGAACATTTTGAAACCAGCTGTGAATGAAGTAATTGAGAAACTGAAGTCGTGTTTTTTGAAACATTTGTTGGATTGGGTTTTCAATGTGAAGAATGTTTTGAAGAAAACCGAGGGCTTTGTCCTTGCTTAATGGAGTATCCATTGTTACTGGAAAGATATTCAAATTAATTAGATTAATTATGCATTTGTAAATTTAATCTCAATAACTTAATTGACACAAAAAGAATTTTTTTTAGTTAGAATTTCATACCTTTTGGTTCCAAACTGCTTACCAGAGTCAAATGAGAGATCTCTATTGACTAAAAACTACCTAAAAATCATGTAAGGTATTTTTTTAAGTTCAGCAGTTAACCTTGCTCTTTTATAAATGTTCATATCAGGTATATTAATTGCATCATACCATTGCAATATCAAAAAATCCTGATAAGAATTTCATAATCTTTCTAACCTTTCATTGTCATGTTGAAAATCTGTTTGAGTCCAAGGTTATACTAATAGAAATTACTTTACCAATTGATAAGAATTATATTTGTTAAAGCAGTGGTTCTTCACTCACACTGTATACCCTATATATACAACTTATATATTAATTTATTCCCAAAAATTATTAGAAAAATTTCATTTATATTATAGTGAATTACGGACTTAAGGCTTGCTAAGGACTGATTAGTGATAAGTGTTCAAATTAGATATGCAATATGATGGTGTGGATAAAACATTTATTACCGTTTATTGTACAATCACCTTGATTAACATAGAAAAAAATAGTTTTAATCAATTGATTATTCAGAAAATTTATGTTTTTCCTTAATCATATCAAAAGCTTGATCCACAAGATCAAGATCCACCATTTGGAAGTACTTTTGAAACACTAAAAGCATCTCTTCCTTAGTATTGATCTTCTTTCTATCTCTTTCCTCATCCACTTCAAAATGCAAATAACCATTTGAAATAGCAAAAAAATGCATTTCAGAAAAAAGGACAATTCTTAGCGATGACATATTTATGATTGTTTTCACAATCCCAGCTTCTTCTGAATACAAAAACTCTATTGACACTGGAGTCATTTCAATGATGCATTGTTTCCTCCATCCATTCTTGTAATAATCCTTTCTTTTATTAGAAAAGAAATCGCCTTTTCTGTGATACCGAACAACCAAATCATCTTCACGAATGTAAGTGTATTCCAAGAAAATATCAAAATGAACATCGTATTTTGCCAAATCTGTTGCAAAATTATCTAAAGGTATTGCATGAAACTCATTTCATGCCATCCAGAACCAACTTCAATCAAATAAGAATCGCCGGGTTCCTGGATGTTCTTAGCCATTACAACGACATGGCCTCTAGGAATAAATGAAGTCGCTATTAGGAAATGTACATCAAAACCCAAAGCGGCCAGCACATGATGGCAGAAGATGGCATTGTAGATACACACTCCGCCCTTGCCTTTTAATTGATTCTGAATAATCTCAGGGACTGTCAGAAGTCGATTTTCAGTATTTGTTAAGCAGATTTGTTGAATATTCTAGAATGGTATCTTTCTTAGCCAGCTTCCAATAAAGAGGTTAAGAAAATCAAACTTGGTTTTCTGAGTAAGTTCTAACTTTGGATTTTCAATTTTGAGAATAGTATGAAGGAACTCATACGCTTCATCTCTGCTTAATTGTGCATCCATCAGTATCTAAAAAAAATAATTAAATAATAACTGAATAATAAGCTGCAATAACACTTGTAATATAGATAAAAATCGTGTAGTTTTGATGGAAAATCAAAATTTTGTATATTATCTTCTACTATTGGGTGTAGATGTACAACTGTTATTCGTGATTGAACAATAAAAAATGCAATACAATACAGGAAACTACCTTTATAAAAAAAAATTGATCATTTCGAGATCATTTTGAGATCATAATGTAATCACTTGATCAATCTCAGGTCATTTTGTGATCAGTGTTGGTCACTTAAAAATTTAATTATTTGAAAATGATCAACTTTTTTACATATGATCAGTGAAAACATTAAATTGTGATTAAAATATGTGCAATTAAATAGAATGAAAATTGTAGTTAATTTTTAGTCATAAAATGTGATAAAATTTGATTATATTTAAATTTTTGATCATTTTTATGACTTAAAAATAACCTAAATTTTCATTTTATTTAATTGCACATATTTTAATCACAATTTAATGTTTTCAA
>JAQFZU010001379.1:0-13819 GCA_034696185.1 Henia vesuviana | reverse complement strand
ATAAACAATTTGCATAACTAACAAAATATATTTTCTCAAACATGTTATTTATGCTAATATTTTATAAGTAAAAAATCCCATTTTTGCAATTTTTATTGTTTAATACTTATATTTTTTTAAATACATATTTATTAATACATTTATAGAATAAATTTACAAACTTTTACTATTTTTTTTAAATACATTTTACAAAATTATAATTTTACGATTTTTTTAAATATCTTAAATCGAGTGATCATATCGAGTTAAGGAAACGTCTGAAGACATTTAATCCAAAACCGTCATAATTTAAATACGATCAACTCAAAACAAGAAAATAAACCGTCATTTGATTAACAACGGATTTACGAAGATCAGGAAACTTTAATTCCACAAGCCCAGGACGGAGGACGCCCATCGTACACGCTTTTGCAGCTTCCCGCGGTTGACACTGCTGCGATACAATAAAAAAATTAAATAAAATTTCATAAAAATTATAAACAAAAAAAATCTCACAAGGACCCCTTTCAGCTTCAGCTTCAACAATGGGTTCATCGGCGAATGGATTTTCCAATAGTTTCAAAACACGTCGAACTTCGGTATAATCGCCTTTTTCAGCTAAAGCAATTGCATTTTGTGCGATGTAATTTCTCAAAATAAACCTTAAAAAAATTATTTAAAATATCAAAAATTAATTCATAAATCAAAATTTTACTTTGGATTATTTGAATTCATTAATTCCATTCTTTCCTTATCGCTTATTGTTTCAAACGATATTCGATTAATATATAATTTCAACCATTCGTCAATTCTGTCTCCATCCATTTTAAGTTTTTCTTCTTTAGAAGTCGATGACAATTCCTTAATTTTCTTTTGCCGTGTTAATTCACGTTCGATCATTTCTTTTCCTTTCCCAATTTGATCCAGAATTTGCGGTTGGGTGTTGTAAAGTAACATTAGAAATTGAAATTGACTTGAAAGAATAAAATTAAAATATAATTTTTGTAATAAATTAATTTTTTCTTTATAACAAACCTATTATCCAACGTTTGATCGAGACTTTGTATTAATTCTTCGAGGGAACAACACGAATTGAGCAATTTCTCTCTGAAAAGTTGTAGCGATCGCTCGTGATTGGGTGAATTTGGTAATAAAATTAAACTCAAACTTCGAAAACCATTTGTAAAATCAGCTCCTATAATTTCCAAAACTTCCAGAAATTTCTCAACCAAAGCCCTAAAAATACATAAAATTATTTTCAAAACAAAAATTATTTTTTTAAAAATTAATTACTTATCGCCATCCATTTGTTTCATTAATCCAAACTAAAATCAAGAAAATAATTAATTTTAAATTAAAAAAAAATCACACAAAAATCACTTTTTTCCGCATTTTCTCCATATAAAATTTCTCGAATTCCGTATCGTACAATGCTAATTCTGGCATCGATTGTTCGAGTGGTAAAAAAGGTGCCAAAGCTTCGGCTAATTTCATTAAATTCCATTTACAAATTTCAGGTTGTTTGATATACGAATATCGTCCACCATCATCTATTATTAAAAAAAAATTAATTTAATTAAAAAAAAAAAAATTAAAAATTTATTTTACCTGACGAATTACAAATATGATGTGGATTATACCTATCCATAAATCCAAAAGGTCCA
The DNA here is from genome assembly GCA_034696185.1 of Henia vesuviana. Taxonomy (NCBI): domain Eukaryota; kingdom Metazoa; phylum Arthropoda; class Chilopoda; order Geophilomorpha; family Dignathodontidae; genus Henia; species Henia vesuviana. The sequence goes on along the minus strand of JAQFZU010001379.1, from coordinate 12,176 downwards.
TAATCGATAGTTAAGCCGACGATACTCATATTATCAGTATTAAGTACCCCGTGACAAAAACCAACGCATTGCCAATTTGCTACGAGTCGTGCTGTGCGATTTACAATTTCCTTGTAAAATGCGCGATATTTGGCTACATCATTGCCATTATACGCATTATTAATCTGAAAAATTAAAAAAAAATTTAAAAAATATTTAAATAAAAAAAAATTAATTACTTCGGGATAAAACGTTCTAACAATATATTCAAGTAATTGTTTCAAAATTTCATATTTCCCAACACTCGGTCCAAACCGGCCGGTCATTGGATCGGTCGTTTTAAAAATTTCAAACGACCCAAACCTAAAAAAAAACAATAAAAATTTAAAAAATAATAAAAAATAAATTCTTTACCTAATAAAAGTAGGTGCAATTCTCGACACGATACTACATTTTTCTAAAATCGGATGTCCATCGTAAAATATATCTCTAATAACAGTCGATGATGACGTAATACACGATCCAGCTCTTGTCGTTGCGATACCCAAATTATGCATTGCTTCGCTGCATAGAAATTCACGAATACTCGAACGAAGCACTTTTCTCCCATCGGCTGCTCTCGAATAAGGTGTTTTACCAGCACCTTTTAATTGTAATTCCCATCTTTCACCTTTGGAATTAATGATTTCACCGAGGTAACTATAAAAAATAAAAATATTTTAATTTTTTAAATATAATTTAAAAAAAATACTCACATAGCAGCACCATCACCGAGTTGGCCAGAAAAAGCACCAAATTGATGTCCACAATAGCAATGTGCAGCTGGTTCGGATCCTGGGAGCATTTTATTACCGGAAAAATATTCTGCAAATTCGGGTCTTTCGATTTCGTTTGCGGTTAAATCGAATGACGCCAAAGCTTTGGCCGAGTAAGCGACCGTTACGGGCGCGTCGACGGGTGTTGGTGAGACGCGTGAGAAACAAGCATCTGGGACACTTCGCGTGTAGTTATCAGAAATTTTGTCTATTGGTAATGATTTAAGTGCTAAATTGTCAAATTTAAGACTTTCCAACGTCGCCATTGCTGGGTTATTTTTTATCGGTCCGTTCGATGCGTGATGATGCGTTTTTTTACGGGAGCGAAAGTTGTCATCGACTGAGATGCTGATGAGACCTCGAGAAACATCACGGAAAAATTTTGTGTTTAAATATTTTAACGCACACCTCGCTTTGGACCTCATAAAAACCTTTTTTTGTTGGCAGTTTTCGGCACCTACATTCTGCGTCTGCTTCTTTCAATGGTAAATTTAAAACCTGGTGGAATGCGATTAGTTATGTTTGGGTTAATTATTTTAGAATTGTTTTTATTTTAATTGATTTTTGTGTTTTTATTGTTTTAATAATGTGGAAATATTTGTTTGGTTTATAAAAGTATAAAATAAATTTTTAATATTTAAAATTATATTTTAAGTAAAATTTTATTTTATAAGCGATAAACAAATATGGCGGTACGAATTTAGCGGTTTGTGTTAACAACGATTTAAATCAGTTTTTATTTCACTTCTAATTGACTAATTGTTAGTTAAAATGTTTATGACATCATCTAAATTAAGTTTCAGTTATTTAAGACTTTTAAATCGCTTGAAACAAACCAATCGTAACTTTCGCTACTGCACGGTCAAAAATGTAAATAAAAAAGAAGCAAAATTAATCGATCTTTTAAAACACCAAATTAAACTCGGAGGTCCAATAACTATAGCAAATTACATGAAACAAGTTCTAATCAATCCAAATGTGGTAAAAAAAAATTTAAAATTTTCAAAAAAATCGAATTTTAACTAATTTCAATTTTTGTATTCAAAGGGTTACTATACGAACAAAGAAGACATCATAGGACGATCCGGCGATTTTATAACATCCCCAGAAATCAGTCAAATGTTCGGCGAGGTTTAATAAGCATAAAAAAATCGAAAAATTAAATTTTAATAAATTTATTACAATTTTAGTTAATCGCCGTTTGGTGTATGCACGAATGGTTGAAATTATATTGCCCAAAACCCTTACAAATAGTTGAATTAGGACCTGGAAATGGTACATTAATGGACGATATGTGCAGAGTATTTTAATATAAAATAAAAAAAATTCAATTAATTAATTTTTATATTTTTTTTAAAGGTTTTTTCGAAATTCCCAGACATAATGAAAAATTTCACGATTCATCTCGTCGAATTAAACCCTCATTTAGTAGAATTACAAGAGAAAAAATTATGCGAAAGGAATATTTTTAAAAATATTAAATTAAATTCGTCAAATTCATTTTATTACAATCAAATGACCAAAAATGGAATACCAATTTATTGGTATCGAAATATCGATGATATACCATCACAATTCACGATATACGTCGCTCACGAATTTTTAGATGCACTTCCGATACATAAATTTCAAGTAAATTAATTTAAATTATATTAAAAAATATTTAATTTTTATTTATTTTCATTGTAGAAAGTCGGTAACAAATGGCACGAAGTTTTAGTCGATTTCGACGAAACAAATTCTAATAGTTTAAGATATATTTTATCGCGAGGACCCACGGCGAATAGTCGAGTTTTAATATCGGTAAATTAATTTTTTAGTAATTTTTATTTATTAATGGATTTTTATTAGGAAAATGAATCTCGTCAACATGTTGAAGTTTGTACTGAAGCGGCTATTTTGGTATCGAATATCGCGAAACGAATGGAGGAAGATGGTGGATTTGCTTTGTTTGTTGATTATGGTCACGATGGAACTAAAACTGATACTTTTAGAGTTAGTTTTAAATTTTGTGGTTAATTAAAATAAAATTATTATTTTAATAGGCATTTAAACATCATAAACTTCACGATCCGTTAGTAGACCCTGGAACTGCAGATTTAACGGCTGATGTTGATTTTGAATTTCTTAAGAAAAATGTTGAACAAAAAGGTTTTAAATTGTTTTAAAATTTTTAAATTTTAAGTATAATTTTTTCTTTTTAGCTGTGACTTTTGGGCCTGTAACTCAACAACATTTTCTACAAAAGATGGAAATTCAATCGAGACTTGAAGTAAAAATTACTAAAATAATTTCAATATAAAATTAAAATTTTTTTTCTTTAGAAATTATTATTAAATAACCCGAAAAATGCACAAGATTTGATTTTAAGTTACAAAAAACTAACTTGTCCAACCGAAATGGGTGAAAGATTCAAAGTTTTTTCAATGTTTCCATTGATTTTAAAGGAATATAACCCTAATTTTATCCCCGCTGGATTTTAGGTAAATAAAAAATTTAAATCCGAAAATTTAATTTATTTACACCAATTAAATTTAAATATTAAACAAATTATTAGTAATAACAATATTAGTAATAGAAATAAACTATGGCAAACACGTTATATTCAATTGTGCATTAAAACCTATTTAAAATAAAATTGTATTAAATTACTATAATAATAAAAATAATTAAAATTTACCTTTTACAATTCCAGAATACACATGAACCTCATATCTCCTTCCAACTGGACTAATCAAAAGGTAAGGACGATTATCCAATGTAAATACATCAAATTGCTTAGCCGATGCAATTGGCAAATCGATTAAATCCGATGTTTCGTAGCCTAAAATTAAATTATTAATTATTTTTAAAGGAAAAATCATTTTTAATTTTACCTTCGAGTTTCATAATAAAAATGCCAATTTTCCTATACAGAATTGCGAGGTAAATTTCTCTTTTGGCGCCAAATTCAAATAATTTTAAATCAAGTATAGGTTTGTCCATTGGTTTAGTTTGTTTGATTAAATTCAGATTGAAGTTGGTGAATTCGTATACCTAAAAAGAAATAAAATTTGATTTTATACAAAAAAACAATTTGAATAAAATTTACTTGAATTATATTTAAATTAGCAAAATGGAGGTTTCGTTCAATGATGATGAATTCTTTGTTATTTATCGTAGTTGAAATCATTCGTTGGATGCCTGGCATTGATATTCGTTTACTGGTAAATGCAGAATTCAGATTGAAAAATTCAATTCCAATTGAATCAGCAACGACGAATAATTTGCTTTGTTTTAAAGCCATGACGAAATTCCCAACTGAAAAATTCAAATTTAATTTTAATTTAATTTTTTTTTAAAACTAACCTTTATTGTAATTAAATTGCGAATGAATTTCACAATATAATTTCGGTTTGTTCAGTTCAATCGTGAATATTTTCAATTGTGGTAAAACAGCAACAAATATTAGATTTTCGTATCTCAAAATGGTCGCTTGAGTGAACGAAATATTAAACGAACAAAACAATTCAAATTGTAGCGTGAATTTATTTAAAATATAAACACGACTTGATGTTACTGAAAAGTAAATTTAATTAATTTTAATTTTTATAAAATCTAATTAAAATTTACCACATTTTCGATTCGGTTGTGTAGTAATAAGAAATTCCTTATTTTTATATTTAAATAATTCAAATTCAACCGAATTTCCTTTCACAAAATCAGCTGAAAATAATAAAAATTAAAAAAATTAAAATCTAAAATAAATTAATTTTACGTTTCAAAGAGACGAATTTTTCTCTGTTCCAAATGAAGATGTGATTTGGTCCACAAATTTCGTTTTTAACTCTCAAAAACAAATAAACGTGTTTCTCAGCTCGAATTATTCGAAAATCTCCTCTTAAATCAATTGTAAATTCCAATTGGAAATTAATTAATTTCTCAGGTGCTTCAATTAAAGGTTTAGTCAATTCGTCGAAAATCTCGCATTTTTCAACCGCCTCATTTAACGTTAACTTCAAATCAATCGATTTTTTAAATAATTCTTCAATAGCCTTTACATTGGGTAATTCGATTAATTCAGTTTGGTGTTCAACACTCGTGAAAATCGTTTTCCCCAGAAATCGATAATGAGAATCGATACTCGGCTCTAAATTTCTCAATAATTCCGCATTCAAATTCAATTCGTAACCGTTTAAATTCACAATATTCATATTCCCTTTCACAGTCATTTGTTTGAATTTTTTAATACCTAAAAAAATAAAAAAATTTAATTAATGATATTAAAAAAATAAAATTTCATTTTACCAGTTATCGATTGATGGCCATGTTTAGTCATAACGTCCGTATCGAAATTTAACCCGCACAATTTACCATCGACATTAACGTGCGATTTAAATATCGTTTTCTTCTTAAGGATTTTAATTCCAGTTATGGGTCGGTGATTGGTGATGAATACCGTATCGTCATATAAATCTTGGAGAACATAACCGTTGATTTGTTGACCTTTTAAATCGCCTCGGATTATTACGTGTTCGAATTTCTTAGTACCAAATATCGGTTGGTTACCTTAAATGTAATTGAAGTTAATTGAAATTAATTAAAAATTGGTTGATACTTACCACTTTTAAGTACGATATCGATTGGTATATTAATTTCGTTAATCGATTTTGTGAATTTAACGTTTTTTTCAATCGTAACGTGTTTCTTGAATATTTTCTTCCCAGTTATGACATTTGATCGATTCGGGTAAAATGTCGATGTTAAAAGATGATTTAAATTTATTTCATTTACATTACCGGTGATTGTAACATTGCCAGTTATTAAAATGCTTTTGGATGTTTCGATTTCGGATGTAAATGTTTTAATGCCCGTGATTTCCTATAGAAAAATTTTTATTATTTAAATTTTAAGTTAAATTAATGTTAATAAAATACCACATTTTCAGTTCCAGTTAAAAGTATAACGTCTTTAACGAAATTTGATAATTTTATATCATTTACTGTATTTTTAACAGTCACATTTCCAAATACGTGAATAATTCCTGTGAATTCTTTAAAGCCTTTGATGCGAATAATATCGTTTTTAGGTACTGAATTATTCATTAATTGTTGTAAATCGATTTTGTTGATTGTTTCAACAATATTTAAATCTTTTTCGATTATTATATCATTTTCTAATGTTAATATTTTCAAATTAACATTTTCGTTTGTTTTAAGTGCCTGGAAAATAATTGAAAAAAAAATTAAAATTTTAATTTTTAGAAATTTTAAATTTTTACTTGTTTTTCAAATTCGATTAAATTAATTCCATTGATTTTACCATTAACTGTTATATCATTTACTTCTACTTGTTGCAATTTAAAGAATCCTGGGATTAATTGTGGTTGTGATTTGAGTAAAATATCCGTTAAAGGGTTTAATCCGTTGATTGTGATTACATTTAAATCACCTTTGATTTTAATCGTCTCGGAAAATATTTTAAGACCTAAAAAAATAGTGAATTAATTCATTTTAATAATATTTAAATTAAAAAAGGGAATTATACCATTGATATGCTGAATCTCATTACTAGTTTTCTTCACTGAATCACTTATTACGTCATTGAAATCCCAATTATTAATTTTTCCTTTAATTATTGTATTTTCTTTAACAATAACTTCGTCAAAGTATATTTTATCGTTTAGTTTGTTATCGTGGATTCTAACGATGGTTGTATCGAGTTGAGTGAAATTTATTGCTGAAAGTCCTCTCGAAGAATCGGTTATTATATTTTCAGCCGTTACTTCACCTAATTTAAATTTAAATGTTTAATAAATTTTAATTATATTTAATTTAAAGTTACCTGTGATCGTTTTGATTCCTGTGACAATTTGTGGTCGTGATTTCCACATTGCATCCTGAGTTAATTTCGGTAATTCAATATTATTTATTCGACCAATCACTCGAAGATCTTCGGTTATTTTAACATCGTCGATGAAAGTGATTTTGGAATAAATATTTTGAGCTGTTGATAAAGTAACACGTTCGTGTTTGAATTTTCTCCATTCGACCGAATTGATTAATCCATTAAATTCCATTGAATTTGTAGTTACGACATTAGTGTTGAGTCCCCGCAAGAAAAATTTGGGCGCGTGAATAACCTAAAATTAATATAAAAAAATAATTTTAAATTTAAATTTAAAAAAAGAAAAATACTTTTGTTTCATTTTTGAGTAAAACATTTTTAGGAATACGAATTGAATCGATTTGTCCATCAACTTTGAGATTTCCTTCGATCGTAAATCCATCCATAAAATGTATTTTACTGTTAATCTCTTGAAGCGAGTCTAAATTAACAACCGAATTTAAATATTGAGTTAAATTCAATTCGTGGTTGATTAATCCATCGATTTGCATATCTTTGAATGTTGTTTGTTTTATAAACGTTTTCTTTCCTAAAATATTATTAAAATTAATTTTGATTTTAATATTAAATCTATTTAAATTACCAAAAATACGTTGATGGCTGCTACGACTTACAAAATCAGTTTGCAAATTCATTTTATTAATTATATTTAAATTCTGCACATTACCAATAACTCTCGTTGCTTTAAGGAAAATTTTCTCTTCATTTAAAATTACTTTTTTCTCGTCCTAAAATTCAATGAAATTAATTTTAATTTGAAAAATAACGAATTAAATTTACCTTAAAAACAGCATCGCTTATTAAATCGGTAACTAAAAATCCATTAATATAATTCACACCTTCCAAATCACCTCTAACATCAAATTTTTGGAAATGAATGGGTTTAAAGGGTAAAAATCGTCCATTGTTGACTATATCAATCAACTCTTGTATCGTCATTCCATCGATAGTACCATCAACCTTCAAATTCTTAACATCGATTCCACCCGTGAATATTTTCTCACCAATAATATCTTGTTGGGTATATAATGTAACGGCAGATTCAGTTGGTACACCATTTATTGAATCTGTGACACTTAAATCGCCATTAATAATAATCGGTGCTGAAAAATGTTTCGGTGCCAATAAAAGCGCAGTCGATTTTTGTGTGACAAAATCATTAGGGAATTGGTATTGATCGTTGATTAATCCATTTACATTAACGTCTTTGGTAGCAAAAACTGACTATAATTTTAAAAATTGATATAAATTAGTTGGAATTAAATAACTAATAATCGTAAATACGTGAATGAATAATTTAGGTCCAATGATATGCGCTGGTTTATCGTTTTTAACAATTTCATCATCGAGACGAACAATATCAAATTCGTTTATAGTCTCAGCAACGTTTAAATCATCAGTTACAATCACATTCTGTAAATAATATCAAATTAAATTTTTAAATAATTAAATTAAAAGGAATTATTACCTTAGTAAAATATTTTTTTCCAGTAATTACATTTTCACCACTTTTTGTAACCGCATTTTGAACCAAATGTTCTAAATCAATGCCATTGATTGTATTAACAATTAAATCGCCTTGAATTTCCAATCGATTCATGAAATATTTCGGCGCGTGATGAATAACTAAAAAAAATTTAAAATTTTTATATTAAAATTTAATTTAATATTTTATTATTTACCCGTGTGTTCGGTATGAATTATATTTACTGATTGAGTCATATTAATTCCATTTAATACTTCAATTTGGACATTTTCAACTTCAATGTTGTGATCGAAATGCCATTCACCGTTAAATATTTGTTCATTTTGAGTTGTTAAAATATCGCGTGGAAAATGATGACCACCGATTAAATTCATAACTCGAATGTTCCCAGTGTGAATTATGGGTCTGATGAATGTCTTTTTACCATGAATTGGTTCAATCTGATCCCATCTATAAAAATATTTAATTTTTTAAAAAACTATTTTAACTAATATAACTTACGTAGCTGCTGTATCCATTAAATTAATGATGGGAACCGAATTAATTCGAGTTACTTCCACCCTTTTTTTAGATACGAATGTTTCTTTAACATCTAAATCGGTAAAATGAATATTTCTCGGTAATTCGATTATGGGTTTAGTTATGTCGACCGCATCTATAAATATATTTTAAGATTTAAAATAATTATGGTTAACTAATTTTCTTACTATTCAAAAATATTAAAAATTCTGTAATTTTCTGTTGGAGTATTTTAAATCGTTCGTCAAATAAATACAAAGTTGGTTCGCCACTTAGAAATTTAAAATCGAATAAATCGGTATTTATTTCCTCAAATACTTTAACTGTCGTATTGAATATTATCGGTTCCAATATCGTTTGTTCAGTCGTTTCGGTTACGTAATTTAGTTGAATCGTTTCTTTAATTTTATTTTCTAATATATTTTCGTAATTTGTTAAAGTTTTCTGAAATAAAATTTTTAAATTTAATTTTTAAAAATAAAAATTATAAAATTTACTTCGATTTCGGTTAAATGCCCTAAAACAACCGAATTTGTCGATTCCAATATTTGTGTGGGATTAACGGTTAAAATGAATGTTTTAATTTCTGTAGTAAATGGCACTAAAATGTAAATTGAATCTTCATTCGAATAAGATTGAATCTTCGGTGTTATAATTTGGATGTTGTCGATTAAACACGAAAAACCTGAAATTTAAATAATTAAATTAAATTAAAATTTAAAAAAATTTTTTTTTACCAATTCCGTATATTTTAAACCAAAACGAATTTCTATCATGTGAATATGGAATTAAATTATGATGATTTGATTCAGGAATATATTTAATTACGCCATTATCGTCAAATTGACTCACACCAACGCATAATTCACGATCCAAAATACAATTTAGTTTCGCTATAGCCAAATCTGCATAAACTTTTCCCTTAATTTGATCATTTCTTCTTAAATTTGGCACTTGCAAGAAATTAGTACAAACTAGAAAAAGAAAATTAAAATTTATAAATTTTTAAAACAAAAATTCATACTCGGTTTAGTCTCAAAAACAAATTTCCCTTCCAATTTTGACCATTTCATTATCTGAATTTCATTCGACGACACTAACAAAAGAATAGCTTCGTTTTTTAAATTAACATTGAGATTTTTCCAATGTTTAATTTGTAATCCAGACGTTTGAAAACTTTGTATAGGCACCAAACCATCGATTTGCCATTCGAATATAACAATATCAAAAGGGCTTATAGCAGCTATAAAATGTCTAAAACCCAATTTAAAATACTGAAAATCAGTTGCATTACGTATGGGAAACCTAAAATAGAAATTATCAAATTAATATAAAAATAATAAAAATTTTATACCTTTGATATAAATAAAATCCATTCACATCAAACACGAAAATATCGGAATAATTACAATAGCTATTAGCAATTGCTATATAAGTAACTCGATTGATACTAAAAGACTCAACATCAACTGCTCCCGATGTTCTGATACTTTGGAAAGTTGTTAAAACCAATTTCTTTTCTATTTTAAAAAAAAAAAATTTAAAATTTAATTTTATAAAAATCAAAAAAATTACCATCAAATATCAATTCAAATAAATCTGAAGAACATTTTGATTGTCTACGAACATCTTTATGTCTAATAGCGAATAATAAATTTTTCCTTGCGTTTTGAATAGGAATTAAATATATTTTAACAATATGCGGTTGAATATTCAACGAAGAAATTTCATCCTGTAAAAAAAAAAAATTTTAATTTTAATTTTTATATAAATTAAACATTACCATTTTCATATCAACAATATTGAATTTAATTATTAATATTTTCTGGAAATTCATTAAATTTTGTAACGCTATTAAATATACTTCATCTTGGCCTTTGTTGAAATACTTGACATAAACAATATTAACAACATTTGCGAAATCAAACACTAAAAAAAAATAAAAATTAACAAAATAAATTTAAAAACAATTAAAATACCTTGAAAAAATGGCCGAGATGTAATCCCCTTAACGAAAATAAATTTTTCAGTTGATGTAACAAGAATTTTCCCAATTTCAGTGTTAATTAACACCATATCAGTTATAGGTCCATGTTTAAATCGTGAATTAACATCTTCGTACAAAGTACTTAAAAACAACTCTTAAAAAAAATATAATTAAAATATTTAAATAAATAAAAACAAATTTAACAAAATTAACCTGTTTTATGTCCATCATATTCATTGAATGTATTCGGATAATAAAAATCATCCGTTGCTTCATCCCATGCATTTACATAACCATTATTCACATCCAAAACTTCATTAGGAATTAACGGTCCATTTAATTCATTTTTAACCCTTTCAAGTGCTTCTTTCAAACAAACTTCAATTTCAGTGTCCATTAAATGTCCATAGTTTATATTAAATAAACAAAACGTTAATAAACCTAAAAATAAAATAAAAAAAAATTAATTAAAATATAAAATTCATTTGAAAACAAACTTACATTGAAAATACATAATTTTAGTTATAATTAGTAATTAATTTAGTGAAAAAAATTAACTAATGAAGAATTTTATTTGTGTTAACGAATTTATAGTTTTGGGGTTTAACCAAATTTACACAATTAATTTGCATAGGGGTGTTTTAATGTACAAATAATATCACGTGTTTGATACTGAGGGTATTTTTATAGTTTTAAATATTCTTATGTGTATTGCTGAGGTATTTCTTCGTTGTGAAAATGAATTTAAATCGTCGTTTTCGGGCTCGTAATCGTCGATGACTTCGACTGTTGATGTATTCGCTTCGATTTCGATTGAATCTTCGTATAATGTTTTTAATTGTTGGGATAATGTTATAGCTCGATGAATTGCTGCACCTAATCCGTGAATAAATATCATTTCTTCACCTTCGTCTAGTAATTTTTGGCTTCTTTTTAGTTGGACTTTCAAGTCTGTTTTACGGGTCACGTAAATGTCGTTTTTGTTTCGTGGCATTTTACGCGGGAGACGTTTTCGCAGGTTGTATTCGGCTGGGTCGTATGTGAATTTTTCTCTTTTTTCCACTGTTGTGGTTGATGATGATGAAGCTGATTCCATTTTTTAAAAATTCGTTCGGTGGTTTAAAGTTGATGGGAATTCGTTTGCAAATATGGCGGCTTTCGGTTTGGTGTGATGACGTCATTTAGTTTGATTACTATTTTTTTTAAAGATATATTTTTAAAGATATTTAAATAAATTTTGTTTTGAAAGAACAATAAATGCTTTAAATAATTAACTAAAATATAAAGCAAAATAACTTTTTATTTTAACTATAGATGGCGGCTATTTTGTTACTAAAATAAAAACGAAAATGTCGACGCACATGGCAATGGAATTTCGAAATTATAAATATCTTCTACAATACATTTCCAGACAACCAAATCCAAAACGCAACTTTATAAAACGTTACATCGAAATCAGCAAATCAAAATTCTTCAACTCATCTCAAACATCTTCAAACAAAAA
>JAQFZU010001378.1:0-13826 GCA_034696185.1 Henia vesuviana | reverse complement strand
TATTGAGCATTAGAAAAATACCACAGGAAAACAAAGTTCAAATTTGAGTGTTTGTAATCAATCAGTAATTTATAATATCGCAAGTACTTCTGCTATATTTCACCTAAAATGTTTAAAAGTATGCAACGAGTCAAATTTTGCTCTAAATTTATATTACAATGGGGAAAACTGTCGACTTTGATTTGACATAGATTATTGTTGGTTGCGAGGTAAACAAATTTATAGAAAGACATTTTTTAAGTCAATAAAGAATTGTTTGACCACAATTTTAATGAAATTGGCTTTGATCTTATTAGTGTAGTTCTCTTGAAAGTCTGAATTAGCTTTTCATTCACTCATCTTACATTTCAACTACTTTTTTCATCTTTTTCTCTTTGATTTTGATAAGAATCAAAATCTAAATGCAGAATAATAGTGTTTTCACCTTTGAATTTCTTTCAATTGTTTACAAAAATATATTTGAGTTGTACATTTTAAGACTAATTAGAGAGTGCTTTACAGTTTTTGTTTTAAAACTTTTTCTTTAACTTCATTGGTTTCTGAGTTACAATGCAGGTGATGTTGAAGATGACAGTCAAGATCAAATGTAAAAAAGAAAGAAAAAAAAAGAAAAGAAAAAGAAAAGAAAAGAAAAATAAAATAGTGACTGTAACTTTTACTTCAAAGTGCTAACAAACTACTTAATGGTTTTTGTTATTTATTATAACACTTTATAAGTGATTTTTTTCATGGATAAATCTTGTTGAATTATTAAAAGTAAGAATGTTTTTGATTGTAATTTCATATGACAGTAGCAAATTCATACACTTTCAAATTTTTATTTTTATTTATAGGTGCAATCATTTTTTAGCTGGTTTTTTAGGTTATTTCTATTGTTTTATTTTTCTGATTCTTTAAAACAATCCATTTTTAAAAAGATAAATGAACTATAACAGACAATTCATTTAGAAAAAAAAATCATTTTTTAGAAACTATGAAAAAAAACTTCAATTTTGGCAAATTGAAATGATTTCTTTATGGAAATTAAAATTTTCTTGATGAATTAGTAATTTTGATCATTGTACAACATTTAGCTGAATTACATTAACAGTTAATTGCAAAGTATTTTATTTAAAAATTCTTTGATAATGGTTATTAGATATCCTAGGCTTAATTAGTAGATATTCAAGTCAAGGTGTCTTAGTTTGTGTAACTCAAGAAAAAAATCGTTGCTATTTATTTCTTATATGTTTTTATTGTAGTATTTATTAGACACTGCAGTTTCTCGTATGAGAAAATAAAATTACGAAAATATTATTTTTATGAGAAATCAAATTTCTCGTAACTTTATTCTCGAAAATAGGTGTTTTGTATTTGGTAAATAGGTCAATTGATGAATGTAAAATTTACAGGAAGTATGTGTAATAGGGTTAAATTTTTGAAGTTAAAACATGATGTAACAAAACATTAATGAATTATTCTAAACTTTCTGGATAGAATTTGCATTATTCAATCAACTTTGAAAATCAGTATTAAAAGCGCTAATGCTACTATAGCGGTGCTATCATCAAATAAGTAGTGGTGCCAATAGCGTGCTGCTTAAAAAATTTGCTCTACTTAAATAACACGTTTTGAAAAATAAGTTTTAAAAACTTTACTAGATTGAGCTACTAAATAGATGATAGCTAAGTAAAAAATTCTGTTTACTGCTCTTTGGTGTTAGTTGACTCAGTTTTCAAAAAAAAGTAAAATAAAACTAACTAATAAAGACAATAAGAAATATGATTTTAAGTGATTTTAGCTTAATAATTAATTCTTAGAAAATAGCGATAGCGGTAGCAAAAAAATTGCTAGCGATAGTGATAGCGCACTGCATTTAAACATTTGTAGCGATAGTGGTAGTGCAGAGAGAGTAAAGAGAAAATTGGTGATATAGGCAGGAATTATTATTTGTAGATATTTTCTTCATTGTATTATAGTGGCATTCAGGCTTAGAGAAGTTACTTTTTAAAAGTAACTTGTTCTTGTTACAGTTACTATTTTCAAGAAGTAATTTCGTTTCTGTAAAATTTCTTTTTTTAAAATAATAATAGCAGGTAAACAATATCTATAAATATGTATTTAAATGTGACTGAAACAGTTTATTAAAATTGTAATATTTCTGCTGAAATCCAAAACTTTCTTCTTTGAAGGCATATCTGATGTTTGATGTATAAAATCGAGTTGATAACTGAATGAGATTTTGGATGTTCCTTTCCATCAGTCATCAGGATGGAAACAGGTGCTGATTGGTGCATTTGATGATGAAACGGTTGCAATTAAAGTTTTTTCTTCTTGGATTTGGACTTTATTCTGGATATATCTGGGTGTTTGAGCTTTACGAACTGGATAGGTCATGCTAAGATTTCACTAGGTCATCTCTGAAAATGGCTTTTCTTTCTGAGTTTTCTCTGTCTTGCTGTTTAGAAGTTGAAAACCTTTTGCTAAAGTAGCTAGCTATCAAAGAGTTAGCTCAAAGAGTTAGTCAAAGAGTTTATCAGATTAACAACATGTGCGATGTCAGATCTTTTGATTTAAAAAGATCTGACAGACTGATATAAAATCAATGCTGTGTGGTCCGGACATAGGCGCAGTTCTCCAAAAGTATCCGGTTTAGACAGTGTCCGGACCTTTCACTGTTTCTCTGCGAGGATCGGACAAATTGGTTTTGTCAGGTCTTCACAAAGTTTATGATAAAAACTAGAAAATTAGCCATTTCTAATATTTTAACTACATATTATTTCTTAATTACTTTTATTATTATTTAACTAAATTTCATATTTAGATAGGATTAAAAAATTCATTAATATTACTTGGTTTTTTGCATTTAAGTTTTTTGTCCAGAATTACATAATTTATAATAATAACACTACAGGTTTTAAGTATAATTCTTCTAAAAAAATAAATGACATAAACTAAAATGTTATGTTTATTTGTTCAGTCTTTACAGTGTGAAATAAAGGTGGGACTTAAATAAGTGTCAGGACCTCACAGCTGTCCTGAGCTCAAAATTTTTTTCCATTGTTTCAGGCACTTGGGGAACTGGGCCTATGGCTATCTGTCTGGACTACACAGCTGTCTGGATTTCACTATGTCCGAATCACATAGTTTTGACTGTAATTTGGTTTTGCTGTTAGCAATCTGATTTGAAGAGGTCTTCAGTGACGGGACTAATCTGCAATTCAGCATTTGTAAAGCAACTTAAATTTGTGCATTGGGTTTTAACATTGTTAATTTGCAGACCTTTCTACTAAAAATATAGTCGAAACTGGTTTCAGTTTTTGTGACAAAGTAAGGCCTAAAGTCTGCGTTTACATCCTTTAAGTTTATTTTCTTTTCTGTTTTTTTTTTTTTGCAGGGCATTGTGCTAAATATCGGAAACTGTTATTTCCATGGCACTTTTTGTGGCATTTCTCAACTAGATTTTTGTTGTTTTGTTGAAAAGGAGTTGTTTCTGATGATTAATCAGTCTTTTGAATTATCGTTTCAGTAATTAGACAGGTGTTGCATATTAGAGAATTTGTACAAGAGAGTTATTTATTATGTTTAAAACGGTTAAAGATTAAAAATGTGATTCAATCATTGCACACAATGACTGACATTTCTAATTGCTGTAATATAGAACCACTTAAAAATAACATGTGATCAATAGTGCTAAACTACAGGATTGGCTATGCTATTTATAAAAAAAGAATAATATTTTCTCGTGCAAATTCACTATTAGCATTGATCACTTATCACTCAGATAAGCTATATTTAATTTTCTTTGTATGTGCGTGGCATGCATTAAATAGTCACTAAGAATAGCCAGCTAAAACTGCAAATTTTTCTGCTGTAAAGAGAGATATAATGGTGATGCCAAAGGAAGACACTATACAAACTTATCTATTTTAACAAATGTATTGTTTAAAATTAATTGGGCGCAACGCTTAGAAGCAGAGGTGGGGCGCAAAAAAAGTGCTGCCGCAAATGGTGGCGTAGAAGCGGCACTTATACTCATGTGCAGTGTATGTCTTTAATATAATTTCAAATTACGTTTTGGTGCCATTGTCATTGTGCTAAAACCACTCGGTTTGCATGAAAATGAGATACAAACGCTATCAACATTGTGGTTGATTGCATATAGGTGGAAAATATAATTTAAAATTCGAATTCATGCACAAAATCATTGTATAACTACTGGCGATTATTTGCTACTATTCACTAATCCCAAATCCATATTTTGGTGGGTAATTTACAGGCTCATTGGTGTGATTTGAAATGATCTTGGTTAGATCATGAGGTTGTGGCCGCAATTTTGGTTGATGCTACTGAGCATGTTTGGCGCTTAATTTTTAAGAGGCTTTTGCTCCTGAAATAAGCACAAAATTTTCAAATTCTACTTTTCAAGCCTTTGCTTCTACGCCTTGTGCTTCGCTTCTAAGCCCCTATTTGCAGCTGGCCTTAGAGATTGAATTTGTAACATAAGTTTATTATTAACTTTAAGGTTCATGTTATACAATAAGGGGTTTAAAATAAAACAATTTTAAGATTTTGATAGTTAAAAAAATGACAAAATTGCTTCAATTATAATCTTTAAACTGTTTTTGTTATTTTCAACGTGTATGTGGTGATAAATGAGGTCAACAATCACTAAAACCCTGTTTTCAGAGGATTTTATTACTGAAAATTATAAAATATATTCTAATTATGTTCTCGTGAATAGATTCATACGAGAAACACACTTCTTGTGTTCAATTCTTAGAGTAAAATTTATTGGACAAGAGCAGAATGTGGACATCTGAGTTTTATTGCCACTACTTTTTTTCTCAATCTAAGTTGCTGCTGGTTGCAAGTGATAAAACGATCAATCTCGGCCATTGAATTCTTAAATTTTAATGCACTTTTGTTTTCTAGATTATTTAAAATCTACAAATAGTGGATTAAAGATTGCTGGCAAGTGGAGATTTCTATTTGTAAATTGTTAGTATATATTTGTTTTGAGTTATGCTTTTGATTTGTACATTTTGACTGCATTTTTAATTTGTTAATAATAAATACTTTGATACAAGAATGAAAAATAGGAAATCGATTTTTCTGTTATTTTTAGCACTTGTAAATACAATTTTTGCGTGCTACTATGCAGTCATAACATTTGGGAAAGAAACAAATATACAGAGTAACGTGCAAACTTTATTCATATATGAAATAAAGTAAACATTTATTACTGCTAAGAATATAGAAATAAGACCTAAAAGCCATAAAACACTAAAATAATTCAAACAAATGCAAAGTATGTATTATTAACTTTAGAAAATGAACATGGAAACTAGTTCCTTGTTCTTGCTATCTTATTTATTGAGGTTCAATAAATTTGTTGAAATGTATAGATGTGTTAAAATAAAAAATTGTTAAAGATCATAAAATAGAAACTGTTACAGTTAATTTTGATTATTATATTATAAAGTGCACAAGACACACATCATTTGCTGATTATTTGAATTTTAAATGATTGAAAAATTGCATTGGCACGAGTTAAATGAAGATTTGAGGTTTATGGCTAAAAGAATTGATCGATTTTTTGGTAAAATCTGTTTGTAGCTCAGTTTTTTAGTAACTGACTGACATTTCAGTATGTTACAAAATCTGCAGGTAAGTTGAATTGAAGGAATAAGACCAGCTCCACATTTTACATCTATCTCCTCTGAACTTAAACTATTTTTTTTATCTAATCACAAAAAATGGATTTCCACACTTGTTGCAAGTAGCAACAAATGTGGAAATATAATCTTTTGAAGACTGCTTACTGTATTTACTTGTCGCATATGGCCTTTGTAGCTGCTGTCGACCTAAAACCATATACCACCACCATCTCAAGACTGCTTTTTTTATTCACTTCTAAATTGTTTTTGTTAAATTCTAAGCAATCTTAAGTCTAAACTTTTATATTGTCAATGCATATGCTTTACTAATTGGTTATTTCCATTCTACTTGTATACAGTATCTGTATATTTACAGGATGAATCAATAGTGTGGACCACTGAAATTATAATGGGTGAAATTGAAAATTGGGATTCGTTTGCTCCGTATTTAAACAGATACATTATTCTTTAAATAAAGCACTGCTTCTGATCTTGATTAGCAACTCTTTGAAATATTTGATATTGTTAAACTTAAATCCTAAATTGATTAAAGTGCTTTTTTAGACTGTGTTTAACAATATCAAATATTTTTCAGAGTTCCTAATTAAAATTGGGGGCAGTGCTTAATTTACGCAATAATATTATTATTTGTTTAAATTTGTAGCAATTAGAGATAGTTTGGATCTGTTGTATCTTCTTGTAAATTTGACATAGAAGGTCAAACTTTTAAACCAATAATCAACATAATTTACAATTGAAAAGGTGAACATTACTGGAGAGTGACCATATTTAGAAAATGCTTATATCTAGATCAAATTCAAATTTGTTGTTTTGATTGAGATTTCTTAATTTAGGTTTTTGCTTTTATATATAGACTTTTGCAACTGAATGAATTCTAACTAAATTTGAACTGACTGGTGTACATGTTTTAAATTTAAAGGTTTGCGTTAATTGATTAAAAGATTAAAGGTTGACATTAATGGAAAGGGTGTGGTCTTTATGAACTTCTACTTACCTTTACAATGCTGTATTATATTACTTTGGAATATTTTCTATAATCTTTGCTTTTTAGACTTTTTTGTACTCCTATTAAACCACTTCGATCTGACCCATAATCTGATCTCTCAACCCCCAGTAGGTGTTGTAAGGCATTTCCTTTTCTTTTCATTTTATTCACTTTTAGTGACTTGTCATTCTCACCCTGACCATTGCAGCAACTGGAGGAAGATGAAAATGATGATGATGATGAGGAAGAAGACGACGATTCCAAAGGAGATTCAGAAGAAGCCAGTGGAGGATCAGCTGATGAAGTTAAGGACGGGAAGAAGTAAACAGCAAGATTAAGATAAAAGTTAAACAAATTTTAATAAACAATTGAAGTTGGGGAATTGCTTTATGGTGTCTACAATTGATTAGTTGAGTAGAAGGTTTTATATAATTTTAATGATCTCAGTGAGATCTTATTTGTTTAAATTTAATGCAAGTGGTAGCTTTGAGACAATAAAAGGCCCACATATAGACTTAAATGAAGAGACTAAAAAATGAGAATCTAAAAATTCGTTAAAAGTTGCATTAAGTTCAAACAACTTCATATTCTATAATGCCATAAATTATCAGTATTTTTTATTATTTTGTTTCTTGCTTGGATTCGTCAGATTGTTAAAATGGTTAGATTTTACAAAATGAAAGCAAGCTTTCTCATCACCATCTTCATTAGCTAACAATAGAATTTTATGTCAAGTTTTAGAGTAATTTGGGAACAATCAACTTTTGCTTAGTTTTTAAGTTTGTTTTAGTATAATGAGAAAACAGTCAAGTTTGTTTAACAATTTCTGTACAATGAAGTCATGATGTTTATTACTTTCCTTTTCTATTTAGTGTCATTTGTATAACTTGGCATAAGAAATTTCAGGAGCATTGAAACTGTCACTGTCATTTAAGTATTAAACTACATTGTTTTATTCTGTTTGCATAATGTATGTATATCGACATTAATATGTAATCTGTAACAGTAGTACAAGAAGCCTTGTCAACTTAATGGGTTAATGATGGTGATGGTTAAATTTCATATTTTTTCATTAATCTATTTCTAAATGCACTGATTTTTAATTTTGTAACTCACAGTATATTTGACTATATGTAGTATTAAAATAGAATGTTTTATTGTGAACTTTAAAATTGAATTAAAAAAGATTTGAGCATATGTAAGCAATAAATTAGGAATTACCATTTGTTCTTTTTCCGATGTGTAAGATAGATGTCTAATATGGCTTAAATGACTGAATAGTTGTAACTTATGATTTGAAATATATGCTTTGGAAGTGAAGGTGTATTATTCATTAATCCTATCAAAGCTATTTCATTGATAACTAGAAATTATTTCAAGTATCATTAGGCATTTCAAAAAAGATTGAAAAAATGTAATATTTTGCAAAATATAATGGGGGGAAATAGATGTTTTGGGTTTTTTGAATGGTTTATTTAATGTACATTTATAGAAAACAAATCTTCATACGATGTTATTATGATTAGTTTTGCCAATAATAAGACAGCCAATGTCAATTTCTGAAATCTTACAACTGATGCAATTATGGATTTTAGCTTCCAGTGGGTTTGGATATTCAACTGCATAGATAAACATGAACTGCTCATTTTTTATCGACACATGAAGATTTTTGTTCGTAAATGTACTTAGTGGTTGGGTCTGCATGACCATTGGAAGATAAAAGATCTAGTATGTTTGAAAAATGTGCAAACTTTTGACTGCATATAAGTTATCTTGCCAAATGTATTTTAAATTATCCTTGAAACAGATTAATATCTTTAGTTTGATTCAGTAAATTTAGTCTTATTTTTTCTTTCATTAGTTACGAGGTTATTTGTTAAGTTATTCTACTGAGCTTGCAATAGCCGAAGTATTGTGAATTGGGCCAAATCTTGGTGAAACACTATTTGTTTCAACTCAATTGAAGGTTTAAAGGTGACTTCTCTCTCTGAATCTAATAAATATCAAAAGTTCATGAATGTCAGTTTTTTGCATACATTTTTTCTATTAATTTAGTTTGTACATCAATTCTTGGTTTTCTCTTATCATCTTGGTTTAAACAAGACGGTTGCGTTCAGCAAGATTTGCCATTTGTATTTCTACTGTATATCAGTTCATTTTCAATTTATTTGTAATGAGATCATTATTTTTGAAATGTTCAACTGTAGTTTTATTATATCATTATTGGAATAAATTAATTTTAAATTCCATGGTTTAATTATTTCGGATTAGGAATATATATTATTCTGCTTGATGACAAGCAATGAATAAACAAGTTAAGTAAACTAAACATTAGAAATATATTTCTTTGATTAGAAGCCACAACTTTTTTTTCAGTTACAAAATTAGAACAACTTTTATTTATGATGTAAAAATTTAAAGATTTATCATAAATATAGCTTTTGACTTAATGCATAAGTACAAATTAATGTTTTGAAATGAATTAATTCCTACTTTATAATGAGGGGAGGGTGAAGTATTAATATTTCAATCTGTATATGAAACAAATTAATGACATCAATTTGTTGTCATATACAGCAGTTAAAATATAAAATATATATCACGTATATTATAAAAGTTTAACGAATTGTTATGAGATCATTCTCAGATCATATGCAGATCACTTCATTGTTTTCAAGTCATTGGGAGATCATTTTGATCAGTGAAATGATTAAAAATATATTTGATCAGAATTTTGATCTGAAAAGTCCATAATATGATCAAGAAATGATCAAAAATTATCAAATTTTGACCAAATTTATTAAATAAATAATTAGAAAATGATCACTAAATGATGAAATTTTTTTTATAAGAGAAAGTCTAAAGATTTCGGTTTTATGCACACATTGCAAATATTTATGAAAGTTATTGAGCTGTGGTCTGCTGTCAATGAGCTAAATGAGCCATATTGGTTTAATGATTGAGGTGGTGAACAGTCAAAAGAAACAGCATCTAGAAATTTCTTGCTATCTTCACATAAGAAAATTAAGTTTTTATAATAACTTATATTGAAAATAGTTGATTTGTAACATTTAGCTTATTGTAGTAATAAACTAATGGTTTTTAGCAATTAAGCTCAAACCAGAACTAATATATCAGCAGTTAATTTTTTAAATTAATTAATTTGCTGATTTCAATAAAAAGATTAAAAATTTTAGTTCTAAAAACATAGATCTGTGACCTGCTAGCAACAAGTTCAATAAACAAATTGTTTTCAGCTTAGACCAGACCTAAAATACACAGATGTTGCTGATGGAGTTTATAATAAACTTTAGTATAACCATTGCAAAAAAATTGAAATTTACATTACAGTTAAAATACAAAAAGGTACAGTAAATTGAAAGGTTACTTTCACAATATTTTAAGTCTTGCAATTGTACACATTGCAATAGTTTATATCTTTAGTTTACATTAAGGGGTTTCAAAATTATAAAACCGCCTCAATTGTTGTGATTTTCCATATTTAAACAATTGAACAATTGCTAAAACTGCTTTTCACATGATTTTGTGATTGTGGTGTTTGGCCGAATGTGCGATTTTGTGATTATTCATTTTATTGGCAGTTTCCAGTCACATGACAATCACAAAATTGCATTAATTGGATAATTGTTTCAATTTATGAAACCCCCTAATGTGTGTAACCATGTTTCATTATATTTTCTCATGTTTTATTAATATATTTGCAATAATTTCTATTTTATGCTGTTTTCCACATGTTCGAAGCTGACTCGGCAACTTCCTCATGCAAACTTCAGACCTACGCTCAATGGTTGAGCCCCTTGAGCGTGTAGTGGACGTGCACTGAGGTCGTCTGACTGGGACCCATGTTGCCCTTTAGTGACGACTGGTCACAAAACTTAATTAAGGATATATTCTGCATTGGTAAGAAATAATTGAAAGTATCTGATTTGTTCTTTTTATAATTAATTTGTTTTGTAGATTTTGAGACAAAGAAGTAATATAGAACAACGAATTAAAAAATTGTTGTCTTAAAGCTTCAACTCAAAAAGAAATATGCAGATCAATTGTCAGTTCACAAGTAGGATCCAGTCAATGTTATTTTCAGTTACACTAATGGATGTTATTTTTAATGACAAGTAGCATTTGTAAATTGACTGAATGCTATTCAAGTTGAATTGAATGCAATCAGAATTATGAAGATCAATCAGTTATTAGTTTGTTTCTTATTGTGTGATAAAAAATTATTATTTTCATAAACTTATTAAATCCTAATTGTAACAATATATAGACAATTTAATAATTGAATTTATCTGACAAGTCTCTGTAATATTAATCAACTAGTGCTAAAAGACTTGACTGCTGTAAGAAATATAATAGTTTCATCAGGATTTCTATCAATTACAGACAAAAACTTTCAAAACTAACATTGGTAGATATATTGTTATGTATGGTTTTAGTTAGTTTACCACATTTAATGGCTGCATAATTTTATGCATCATGTATGGTATCTTTTGGGGTATTGTAGCCCAAAGCATTTATATTAATAAACACTGTAACAATTCGTTTGCGAACAGATACAAAAACCTACAGAAGAGTAGCAGGCCCCAAGCACGCTACTAGTGTTGAGCTAACTCAACACTGATGCTTAGTTTAGTAACAGTTTAAGCAATTCGAACGTCCCAAACTAATATTTGTTATTAGCAGGACGCATTGAAAGTGAATTGCACAACCCAGGTTAGGAATTCAAATGAAAATAAAGAGAGAAACGCTAATGACAAGCGTCACGTAACTCAGGTATCACGTCCTGCAAAGCTACGTGAGTTTCCTCCTTGGAAACTCAAGTTTAGAAAAGGCTTAGAGTAAATTAAAGCATAAAGAAAGGGCAGCGCTAATTGTGCTAATTAGTAGAACACAATTAATATTGAAAAGCGCTGACAAATCAAAGTTTTAACACTCACTGAAACTCAAGATCCAAACTCGTGCTTGACACGCTTTTAAAAAGGCAATGAAAATAGGAAAAGCACTTGAAGTTGGTTTCCAAGACAACCAACAACTTTAAGCCTTGCTCAAAGTCAGGAAAGTTACCAGGAAATCACAAAATGGAATATTTTTCCTTGACTATGCTTGATTTTACAATGTCTGCAGGAATAGCACTACGGCAACGAGGACAAAGTGATCAATCAAGTAGAGGTGAAAAAAGGTGTTTTTTACTTGCAGCCTAGTCCTTATATAGACTACCATTGGTCATGTGATCAGTCTGACCAATGAGTGGTCAGTCAAACCACTATCGCCCGGGGGCGGTTGTCATCGTCATCGAACACGCCATCTAATGAGCGCTTTCAGTAACGATTGCTGCAGGCTAATGTACGGACATACGTAAGGGACAGCGATTATTCACGATGCGCGAGTTGTTTGTTATGTAATGCACTCTGCGCAGATGTCGTGAAAAACATGCTCATGACATTCTTCACCTTCTAGATGGAGATGAGGAGGAAAGAGAATGTCGCTTCCGGGAATCATATCCATTTGTTAAACTATTATCATAACGTGATGACAAAGAATAAGGAATTAATTTCTATTTAGATGCAAGGAATAACGTTTATTAACTTGAACAGGGAGTACTTATCCCTGTATAACATGTAAACAAAAAAAATAAATAAATAAATAAAACATGGTGAAGTATTTATTCACTTAACATAACAAAAACGTTTAAACAAAACAACGGTTCAAACCCATGGTTTCTTATTAGGGTTTGATCCTAAGAGATACATCAATAGGTCAAGCAGGGTGTTATAAATGAGTCCCTGGATAATCATGATTTCTGATGTATTGTCAGGCAGTCGACAGATTACTGCGGGACCGAATTGACGTAGATAGGTACGACGCAACGTATGAAGAATGGTTGGGATTCGTTGTGGCGGAGCACCTAACTGTTGGGTCAGAACGAATTTGGCCGCCTCCATTAAAGCGTCATCGGTGACAAGCAACTGGCTTGCTTTTCCTGCCTGTCCAGGTTGAAAGGCAATTTCACCAAACGTTATGATGTCATAAAACAATGGCATTGCCTCCATTGGCGTGAGTAATCGTTTCTCTGCTTTCCTATTTTCTATGACTGGAACTGACTGGGTAGAAACGTTTTCGGTATTATCGGTTTTAAAATCCTCTGGGGGATCGATGATCATCAACGGTTCCTCTTTTTCTTCCGGTTTAGTATCACGCTCAAATTCATTAATTTCCTTCCAACCACGAACCGAAGGATTGACATAGAACGATTGAAGTTCTTCTGGATTAAGAAATTTGGATTCAATGATGGTGAGTGTTTCATCCAATGGTGAGCACTTGTCGGTCGGATCATCCAACGTAGGAAACGTTACGTAAGTAAAGTCCTCCAGTCCTGGGATAACGGTAGGGCACTCTTCAGGATTGACAACTGGTTGCTCCTTTGGAATAATAATCACTTCTTCTTTAACTGATAACGTGAGTAGAGCAGTCTCTAAGTCTTTGACTGTGATTGGTCGATTGGTCATATACGATTTGTTGTGCACAGAAGGCCTGAGTGGTTCAGCTGTTATGTTTTCCGCTTGCCTTTGTTTGCGTCGTGCCACTTGCTCCACAAAGGAAGTTGCTTTTGATAACACCACTGTTGGTAAAGTAGCCTCCTCTTCATCGAAGTTGTATCCGGAAATGTTTTGGTCTTGCTCAGTAATAGGTATTTCCTGGGTCATTAATAAGTCTCCTGTTCCGGGGTAATTAATAGGTACATCCCGAACCGGTTGGCCTCGGAGTCCTTTAGTGCTAGGAATCGGTTTAGCAATTATCAATGCCTGTCCAATTGGGTATTCCCAATTCCGGGGTTTCAGCTGTTTGGCATGAGCCAGGTCGTATGCTCTATTCTTGTAGAAAGTGTGGACGGCTCTAAATCTGGACACCATTCCAGGATTTCCCAAAAGCGTTAGAGGTGGTGGAAAACTTTGATTGTTGAGAGAAAAGCCATCGATGGACGAATGATAGGCAACAAACCCCATCAAACGCCTCATCAATAATCGAAAATCGCATCGTCTTAGTGTTCCATGGCCAAAGCATGCACGACATTGGAGAAAAACCTTTTGTTTCTGTTGATTTTTTTGGGTTTTTTTGCTATAACTTAAAAACTACTGGTCAAAATCCACTTTTCTCACCAG
>JAQFZU010001377.1:0-13843 GCA_034696185.1 Henia vesuviana | reverse complement strand
AAAACAACCAATTCATGAAAACAATTTGCACTAGAAGTTTCACTTCAACCGCGTGAGAATCTCACGCATATTTTTTTAATTATATTTTTCTCAATTGGTTTATAATGAGGTTCAATTATAGTCATTATAAAAAACATTTTAGTAATTATAATTGTGATATAAAATTAGTTTTTTTTCTTGTGATAAATAACTAATTTAAAAAAAAAATTTACTTTGTTTTTACAGATGTTTTGAATGCTAATGAGCCATTTTTTTATTATGTCTTAATGGTGGGCTTAATGCCAGATTTTAAGCAATGGAAGTTATAGTAGCTTTGGATATAAATTTCGATTTATTACTAAATTTTTTATTAAAACTATATGCATTTTAAGCAGATCTTGGACTAATCACATACCACTTCACATGTGGTTAAATATATTTAGTGTATATTCAATGGTTTATGAGGAAAAATATTTTTGTTTATTATCATCAATAATTTATTAGAATGTGAAAAGTTGTTAAAAAATGGTGCGTGACTTAAATTCAATGCTTGATATATTGACCCTGCAAAGCTGTTTGACGATGAGGTTCTCTTGCTATAGTCTCGAGGGTTTTTGAAAGCTTTTCACTGTCACCGCCAATTCATTGGATGCCTTAACTTTTACCTTCCTCTACCACAATCAATTTCACTGCTCCATCTATTCATTGACATCTCTATTTTATTGATTTTTATCTTTTACATTTTTTTGGATTTCACATATTTTTAGAAATTTCATTCTATCCAACAGTGTAACATGAAAGGAATGATTGATGAATTTCAATTTTAATATTAAAATTACAACAGAATCACATATAACCTTAATACCAAGATTAAAAAGAAATAATTTCGATATAAAAGACAAATGTTCGCCAATGGATTTTGTCAAAGAGATATGTGGGTATCTCGGACTGATTTAGTGGACACTCGTTGAATTCATTGGTCTTTTTCACGCCTCCATTGCACTCTAATTCCCTGATGGTGTTGCGAGATTGCACCAGTCTTATTTTACCGTAAAAGCCAAAAAAAAAAGTAAATTACTTATTTTTTTTTCTATTAAAGAATTGGTAATTGCAAGAGAGGACTTACTTGCTTTTGAACACTCAATAAAATTATATTGAAATTGATTTACATAAATCTCTAATACTTCAAGCTAACACTAACTTATGTACTGTATGAATACTTGAACCGAATAGCCGACATTAATCAAAAGTTATTGCAAATTTACAGACAAAGTAGATTTGCCCATATAAGCCATTGAATTTGCACGAATAAAGTTTTCGGCTCGTGTTTTTAGATCCCGGTAACAGTCTAGTGGAGTATATGATCAAAAGCAGTAAAAAACCCACGTGCAGAGCCGCTGGTAATGGTATTAGGTTGTTAGGGATATGACGATCTTCCATCACTCGCGAATAATCGACTCGATACGATAAGGGCTCTCTCTCCATTTGCATTTTCTATTGCTTGGAATAATGTTATTCATAGCAGTTTCAAGCTCGATTCAAGCTCGATAGAAACTCGTGACTCGTATTCACAATTTTCTAAATAATTAATAAATTCAATTTTTTTTTATTATTTATTTTAGTACCGCCTGTGATTGCTCCATTCTCGTTTCAAGGAGATCAGTTTGTGGAGGGAATGCGAACTCGTGCCACGTGTTACGTCAGCAAAGGAGATTTACCCATAGCTATTGCTTGGCTCAAGGACGAACATCCAATGCCGTCATCGATGGGTATCGGTATTCGGGTTATTGATGAATATTCGTCCATACTCACCATCGATAATGTGACGCATGCGCATTCGGGAAACTACACTTGCGTTGCTCGCAATTCGGTCGCAGTTGCGAATTATACGACCAAGTTAATCGTTAATGGTAATTTTATTTTTTTACTGTTGGAATACTAGTTATAATAGGTAAAATCATAAAAGTTATTTTCATTGAGTTATTTTTTAATTTTTGAAAATGAGATAAGTAACTCGGAAGAATAAAAGGTTAAAAGTCAGCCTGAAGAAATTAAATGGAATTTTGTTTTTTTATTTTTTGTTTTCTTTACAGTTTTATTTTTGGAATTTTAATAGAAAATTTGGAAATAAGAAATATGAAATTGAAAATTGGAATTTTAAAAAAAATATTATTTTGTTAAAAACAATTGAAAACTTTCAAAAATTCTATTTAATATTCAAGAAAAATACAAGAATCAAATAAAATTCAAAAAGTGCTTTTGAAAATTTTTTCCAGAAGTAATCAATAATTAAACAATTGCTTTTTATGTCTAATCGAAAGATCGTCTTTGGTTTGAATGCGAAAAAACCAGTCTACGGCTCTATGGCCTTTACAGCAGCGAAAGTTTTACAATGTTTAAAGCTCTTTGGGCTATTGTGAATTATACAACAAATTCATATACAACAGCATTTAAATTCTCTGGATACTGAAATAACTACCAATTTCTTTGCGGTGACCAAAATAATACATTTAGTATCCATTAGGTTTGGAATTTCTTATGATTTTGTATTGCAATGAATGTTGTTTTTAATATTACTTACTTTTGATATAAAATTATTAGAAATTTGAATTTTTAAATCATTTGCACATGAATGTTTCTTTAAAACTAAAATTTCAAAATATATTTTCAGTGATTGATTTTTTTAAAATGTTTTTTCCTAAAGTTTTTCTTGTCGATGCTTGTTGACTCGTCTCAAACAGTTTTCTTTATACACTACGGTATTATATTTCTGCCGTCTGCGCGAGCACATTTGATGGCCAAGTCTTTAACTGACAGCCAACATCTGTATCCTGACAGAACCGTTCGCAGTCGAGCTAACAACTCAAAATATCATTATCATCAACATTCCACATTTTCCCTCTCACATCTTCCACTTCAAAAATAGAAAATGTAACCCATCCTTGAATTCATCAGACTATGACAACCAAAACTCCTTTTACAAATTCCTTTCCCACTTTTACACACATCACTTAACCAGACAACTTACCGAAACATTTCATTTCCTCTTCAAAAAGTTTTTGATACCTCAAATTAAACTAACAAAAGCGATACCGAGTCTACGGAACTCCCAGCTTGGCAGTTGCGTGACTTTCCGATCATCATCATTTCTCAGCTGATTTTCCATGGTTAATTAGAAATAGATTACATCGACATAGGTACATTTTTTATCTTTTAACGAGATTATTCTGTGGATCAGTGGCCATAAATTGAACTCGGGAGAATTAATTGAGATATTATACATTTGACATTTCCCTTACTCACAAGTATTAACTTGATTTATGGCTTAAAATTCAGGTACAGCTCTCGAAGGCTGCATCTCAAGAGTGAGCATGCGTGATTGGTTTATGCATAGTCGACACTTTGGGTTGGCGGAACCGAGTAGCAGCTGCTATTCGTTATAATAACAGAAATGGAATTTGATCGAAATTTTAAATTAATGATCAAATGTAAATTATTTAAAAGTTTTATTTTTTTATATTTATTTTATTTAATTATTTAAAATGAAATTTTGGAATAATTGGATAATACTGCCAACATTTAACCAAATTCTATAATTTTTAAAATAGGATTATTATATGAATAATTGATCTATTTTGCATAATTTCCATACAATTTAATAATTGGATTGTAATCACAGCAACTAAAAGGATTAAAATCACTGATCGATATTCTAAATTCTATTAAAATATTAAATATTTTAAAATATATTTACAAAATTGTAAATTTAATAATTTAAATTAATTTTATTAAAATTAATTAAATTAAAATTTTTAACAAATTGTTGACATCAACAACGACACCAACTAAATCTAAATTCCCTAATGTACATACAAATGCAATTTAACCCTTTTAACAACATTTTACAACCCCTTCAAAACTTAATTTGAACTATTACTTTTTATTTCCACACTTTAAATCTTGTTTACTTAACACCACACTTGACCTTTGAACCATTTTCATTTCATTCTCGCGGCCGCTCAACCCGATGCTTCATTTGATTTAAAACGATATCACATTTTACTAGAAACGATCTAGATAACACGAGTATCGTTACACGCCGTTAAACTGGAGAAATAACCATAAATAAATCCATTAAATTTCACTATAGAAAACGCTTTTACTTTTTACTTAATTTTGCTTTTTGAGAAAAAAAAATTATAATAAATCAGGGACTTTTTCACGGGAGGATGAAATGCAAATTAGTGAGGTACAATGGGTGATTAAGGTGTCATTTCTTAGTAAAAGCAGATGGCTGAAAAGTCAGTTAATGAATTCAACTCATTTATTAAAACATGCTTTGCGAAGACTCATTTGGGCTTTTCTTGTTTAAAACAAAACTGAAATGAAGTTGGTCCGATAATTAATTCTCTTGTTATGTCATATTTTGTGATTAACGATGCTCGAGTTACAATAGAAAATTTAATTTTTTAAAAAAACCAAATTTTTAATTATTTAAATTAAATTAATTACATCTTGATTTTTTTCAGTTTTTTTAATTTTTAGAGTTAATCAAATTTCTATAGATTTTTTTTTATATTTTATTTTAACAGTTTCTCCACGTTGGTTGGTGGAACCGCGCGACTCTAATGTACTCGTCGGGCATCGTGTTGTGTTGGATTGTCGAGCCCAGGGATCCCCTAACCCAATTATAACTTGGATGAAGGCGGAAGGTAAAACATGTTTTTTTTTTCTATTAAAATAATATTTCACACGTTTATTTAATAATATACGTTGGCGGTATAAATTTAAATTGTTGTTAATTTGTGGTGAAGTTTATGGAATCGAAATTAATTAAATTTTCTATGCAAATTTTTTTTTTGTTTTTCAATTTACTAAATTTTAATGTTATTTTTGGGAATTAAAAGTTTGAATTATAATTTTAAATTGAATTTTTTTTTAAGGTGCAATTCCAGGCGACTATCGAGAAATCGCGTCTGGCAGCTCGCGAATTGAAGTGGCAGCGAACGGGTCGTTAGTGATGAGCAGCGCGATAGAAACGGACGACGGCGAGTACATGTGTCAGGCGTCAAATGGTGTGGGCGCGGGTTTGAGTCGTGTAGTACAACTAGATGTTCATGGTGAGCATCAAAAATGATTCACAGTTTACAACGAGAAAAGTCTAATCTTATTCAAAATTCTTTTAAAAAAAAAAATAAAATCGATTTTTTTTTTGTTAGATATAAATTTTAACATTTTAAAAATAAATTTATTTATACTTAATTATTTTTATTATAGTTCCCCCATATTTCATAACGAAGATTAGAAATTATACAGTAAAACGAGGCGAAGATGCGCGGTTGTCCTGCGAGGTGCGTGGTAATGCACCTATAAAGATCACTTGGTTTGTGAATGGAAGTTTAGTCATGAAACCGGGAGAAAACAGGTAATAAAATCTTATTTTTATTTATTATAATAAAATCGAGAGTTTTAAGAATATAGCAACTTTGGGGTATGCAGACTTTGCCTTCTTTGTGTGATCTATTGGTGCGTCATACCAATTTCCAAAAGACTTTGGTGGTTTTGGCTTGTGCAGTTATTCACATCCATTTAATTGACTTTTCTGTAGCTAAATTTGGTTAAGTCTATGTCATATAGCTTTAGTTGCTGCTGGCTATATTTCTTTCTTTTTCTTTCTCAGTTTTTACAATGTCTTGCAACAATAAGATTTCTTTCATCTTTTGCAATTCTTATTTTCCTTCAATACATTTTCAAACTATACCCAAGACATGTCCAAACAAAATGATAAACGACACGCTAAAGCTAAGCTCTCATTGGCTGAAAATCTTTACAATGAAATAGCTGCAATTGGTCAATAGCCGATGCCTTAAGGTATTGAATTTGCTTTTCTTGTACATAGCTACAGATCATCAATTCTCTTTGACACACTACCTCTTATGCCGCACCAGACAAGCAATGCCATTGTATGGACTTGGGCAATATATCTTTACTAAGAAAACATTCTTCTTGTATATCTTCAGGTCATCTAACTACATATTTCACAGGCTACCTAAAGCAGCCTAATGAGTTAAAGTTTAACAAAAATAAAATTGAACACTCTTCAACAGCAATATTTAGTAAAAGCAATATCCAACAATGCACCTTCCTTTAACTTATTTAATTTTATTAAGGTAGTAATGGTCGGACTTTGAACTAGGAAGGAAATTAAACGAGCGGATTTTTTTTTTATTTCAGTTCACTGCGAGGATTTTACTGCTCAGTTAGTGAATTAAATAGTTGATTATTTCAGGACAAGTGATGAATTATTTATATTTAATTTTCTCGAGATAAATTTATTCGATAAGACACAAGACACAATTTGTCCTTTTTCTCTATTAATTCGTTTGAATTCGATTGTTAGTGTTGACATTGTGTTTTTATTCACTCATTTCTCGCAGAATCTTGTAATTGAAGAGATGGAATAAAAGACATTTGGTTGTTTCCAACTTTAAAACGATCGAGTAAGCTCTTAAAGTGAAGCGTTTTGACTACGTAAGACATGCCATTTGTCATTACATTCGTCTTTTTTTAGGTGACGGGAAGTCATCTTTCTTGTCATATTTCTTTCTCAAGTCAGTTTTAAAATTGAAACTTGAAATTCAGTTTTGATGGAGGGACTCCATGACAGTATATTTTGCTTGTATTTTTTTTTTGTTTAATTTAAATCAATTTATGTTCAAAAGTACTTTAAAACTTTAACTTTGTGAAAGAAATAAACAATTTCGAGTTTTGCCGTTAATTCCATTTGGCGTCAGGCCCAGCATTATGCATGGGCGACTGGTCCCAATGCATTTAGGGTCCCATTCTTTAATATGTAAAGTAACATTCATGTAACTGAAAGTAAAACTGATGTAAAATGCACAACAATTTTAATATAGAAATTTATTTTTATTTTTTGTGGTTTTTGTAAGACATTTAATTATGCAATATTTTTTATTTGAATGAAGAAACGAATGTATTCATCTTTAAGTGTAAATCTAAGCTAAAAGCAAGACAATGGTTTGGTAAAAATGTGGTTTTGCTTCATTTACTACCTCACGCTGGTTGTCTTTTTACAGTGGACATGGGATTCAATTGAACCTCGTGAATTCGCAATGTACAGTCAGCTAAATCCAACGTAACGTTTTATTGGTGACTCGCGTTTGCGTCGGAATGCATTTGTATCACCGACCAAATCTCGTTTACGTTCGGCCGTGTGCCATATTAAGCGGATTTGGCGAAGTAAAATTCTGACTTTGATACGTTCATTCAATGTTTTTCAACGTTGACTCGATCGCGAAGGTAAATGGAAATTCCCATAAATTATTCGGATATCATTGCTGACTTAGTGAAAAATGTAAATATAAAATTTGAGTCGCACCTCGTGTTGCCTTAAGGGCAGAAAAAGAAATAATAAAAAAGCACCTAAAATAAATATTAAGGAGTTTTGGGTTAGGATTTTTGTATAAAAGAATGAAATTTGGTGCAAAAGAAATAAGAGTTTTTGCTCGGGCTCGGCAACATGGGCAATTGAAGCCAAGGTTTAGAAAGCAAAGTCGTACATCTTTTTCATTTGTTTGGAGGGTGGTTTCACTAGTGTTTGCAAGTACAAAATTAGAACAGAAACGGCTTTCAATTCAATGCAGATGGTCGTACACGTTGAACGTAAAAGTGTCGCGCGTGCAACGAAATTGAAAAGTTAAAGCGAAAAACCAAAGTTGTAACCAAATGCACGCCCAGTTTCCTTTTATATGTGAAACGTGCACGTGTTTCACCGAATCTATTTCAATGTATCAACATTTTAACTTTTCTCTTTACATTTCTTTCCGCGCTCTCGAGTTATTACAATAAAACGCATTCGACTCGCGCCGTTTCCATAAAACTATTTCGGGCATTGGAATTATACCGCGACTCGTGTCATCGATGAGGTCAAATCCCATAAAAGAATTTCTAAGTAAATTTTTATTATGGTTTAAAATGGATAATTTTAATGCTTGCAATTTCCAACTTTGGTTTCATCAATTACGGAACTATTTATACTGCAATTATTGTTATTCCCATTGAGTTTTCGATTTTACTGGTCTTTTGTGACCACTGATCAAAGCGCGTTTTAGAACTCATAAACCACAACCGAACTGCGGTTTTAGTGATCACAAATGACCGTTTTAAATTTCCAACTCGAACAATATTTCGATTCCTTGCAATGATTTTTCTTTTCGTCTTTAATATAATCATTGATCGGTTGTTTTAAAGAGTTTGTTTTTTTGCAATTCTACAATCCCGCTTAATAAATGTAAATAAAATGTAAAAATAATGGAAATTTCTGTTTATTTTACTTTAGTTTTCACTACAATGAGAGGTTTGAGCATACGATTAGTGGAGCATCGTCCGAATTGCTTATACGCAAAGCAGAAAGAAATGACAATGCAATTTTCTCGTGCGTTGCCAATAATTCCTACGGTAGCAACAAAGAGTTTATTCAACTCGTTGTACAACGTAAGATATAATTTTGTTTGCATTTTTATAACTTCAAATTCATATTCAATTTTTATTTTTAATTTTAATTTTTAGAAGTTCCCGATCCTCCGCGGCAGTTTAGAATAATGCAAGTGAAGAGCCGTTCAGTCGAATTGACTTGGCTGCCTCCATACGATGGTAACAATGCCGTTACACGGTATATTGTAGAATTAAAAGAAATTACGGGTAATATTAGAAATTTTTATATTTTTTAAAAAAATAAATTTTTAATTTTAAATTGTAGAATCGTGGAATTCAATTTCGCCAACGGTTTTCCCAGTTCCAGTGAAAGAAATGAGGGCGATTGTGGTTGGCCTTAAACCAGACCATTCGTATCATTTACGTGTTCGTGCTGAAAATAGTGTTGGTTTGGGTGCAACGAGCGAAATACTCACCATCACGACTCAAGAAGAAGGTTCGAATATAAAATTTATAAATTCAAACTTTTTTTCTTTATTTACTTTTTATATAAATTTTTTTTTTAATATTTTATTTACAACAA
Organism: Henia vesuviana; assembly: GCA_034696185.1. Lineage (NCBI taxonomy): Eukaryota > Metazoa > Arthropoda > Chilopoda > Geophilomorpha > Dignathodontidae > Henia > Henia vesuviana. The sequence continues at coordinate 4,827 of JAQFZU010001377.1, read as the reverse complement.
AATTTCTTGATTAAATATTTCATTTAAATTTTAAAATAAAAATTTATTGATTTTATGAGAGATGAAACCAAATCAGTTACTAATTCATACGACGTTACATTTCTGTCATAAAATTTAAGATGTAAAAGTTCAAATGTTTAATAATTTTGCATTTGCAGCTCCCGGGGGTCCACCAAAACATGTCCAAGTCACGGCAATCGACAGTCAGACATTGAAAGTGACGTGGAAGGTAAAACAAAATGGCAATTATATGGAATAAATAAATAAATGGTTACAAATTTTTAATTATAAAATCTAAAATTAAGTTAGTCAATCATTGAAGGTAATTGTATAGTGAAAATGCCTTTTACCTGTTCATTTAACTTGTTTTCTAAGATTTTCTTTCTTCTTTTTCTTTTGACAGGCGCCTAGTGCCGATGTTTGGTTCGGTGAAATCCTCGGTTACAACATCGGATTTCGTGTACAAAATGGGACTCAACTTTTCACGTTCAGGAAGATGGAATTGTACAATAGTGATAAAACCACATACAATTTTCTCGTTATGGGACTTAAGAAGTTTACTCGTTACATTTTGATCGTGCAAGCGTATAATCGTCATGGCAATGGTCCGTCATCAGAAGAAGTTTATGCGCAAACTCAAGAAGATGGTAAATGTAATATTTTGAAGATGAAAGTTGCAAATGTTTTAAATGAATTTAAAATTGATTTTCTTTTACTCAGCGTGAAATTGCTCATTAAAGATTATTTGATTTTTGGCGATGGAAGCGAGGAATTTCACGATTAAATGAATTTATTAATTAGAAAAAGTAGAAATTTTTTTTAAAATTTTATTCAAACACTTATTGGATGTTTTAATGAAAATTTCATTGCGAACAATTATTTAGAAAGAATTAAATTTTTTTTTTTAATTAAAAATTAATTAAAAATGTAATTTGTATTGATTTTTAATGTTAATTTTTTTTAATGTTTAAAGTTCCATCGAAATCGGTTGAGAATTTAGTTTGCGTGTCTTTGTCATCGCGATCCATCAAACTAAGTTGGGATGTGCCGCCTCCATCTTATGTGAATGGGGTCCTCATTGGCTATAAAGTTGTCTACAAACCACTGAACAGCTGGTATGGTGGGTAATGCGTGAACTGTATAATAAGTAGCTCGTAAAAAACACTTTTTTCTTATTTTATTCAACACCAATCAATTTTTAACTTTTTTTATATACTTTTTATATTTTTAATAGAAATTTTTTTTTTAATTATTTATTTTACACGAGTTGGCACCAATTTATTTTTCTCGTTAAAATTTTCTTAAATTAATTTTCGCCTTCTTTTGATCTTTTCCTATAATTTAATTTTATGTTTGAAGTGTAAATTTTATATTTTTGTAGGCAATTCGCAAACAAAAAGTGAATCAACAACTGATTTAAGATTAACTTTATTCGGTCTCGAACCGTTCACAAATTATTCAGTTGATGTGATTCCCTACACAAGAATCGGTGATGGAACTCAGTCTGCATCCGTAAATTGCACAACTGCTGAAGATGGTATTTTAAAGCTAAAAAAAAAATAAAATAACTTTTTCTTAAAATTTTTTTTTTAAAGTACCAGATGCACCATCGGATGTAAAAGCCATTGCATCATCATCAGATGCAATTTTAGTATCGTGGAAACCTCCCAAAAGTCTAAAAGGACTAATACTCAAATACACAGTTTACATCCGAATATTAGATGGAGCAAAAGAAGTGAAATAATTTTTTAAAAAAATTGTTAAATATAAATCTAAATCACTTAAATTAACAGGAAACTAAAAAACACGTTTTAGCATCGCATAAGAGCACTTTCGTAGCTAAAGGCTTAAGAAAAAATCGCAGACACGAATTTTGGGTAACTGCATCAACATCAATTGGTGAAGGGCAAAGTACTAAAGTAGTCGCTCAATCACCAGCAGCTAAAGGTAGAAAAATATTAATATTTAAATTAAAATTATATTAAATAATTTTTATTTCGGATTTTAAACAGTCGGTGCCAAAATCTCGTCGTTCGACGACACACTCGTGAGCAGATGGAAAACAAACGTGACTTTAGCATGCAAAAGTGTGGGCCTTCCATCCCCCGAAGTGGAATGGTTCATCAGGTGAATTTATCGACTTTCACCATTTTAAAATCCAACTCAGTAATTAGGAAGTTGGTGCACTTTACCAATGGTAGATTCAATTTAAAATTTGGACCTTTTAATTGCTCGATTTTCACCTGCTTTAATAGGTGATTAAGCATTTATTTTCAACACAAACGCACTCACCTCGGACTAATTACTACAATTTGCAAGTCATAAAAGACATGAATTATTCCAGTCATTAACGAAAACATTTTTATTTTCAGAGATCAACTCATTACAAGAAACGAGAGAATGAGAATAACCGACGACGGGTCACTTTGGATACACGAAATACTCGCCTCCGATGGTACTAATTACACCTGTAAAGTCCGAAATGCGTATGGTACGGATTCGATTACGTATCAGTTAATGGTACAAGCGCCGCCGAATCCACCGTCGATCGTAGTGACGAGTATCGGATCCAATTCAATTTACTTAAAATGGGATGCGGCGGAGATGATGGTTGCGCCAATTTTGGGTAAATAAATTAAAATTTGAGTGAAAAATCTTAAATATTAAAATTATAATTTATTTTAGGTTATTCGTTGAGTTATAGACGTGAATATGGCGAATGGGAAGAAATGCAATTAGAAACGAACGATCGTGAATTTTTATTGGATAATTTATGGTGCGGTACTCGGTACCAGTTATACATGACTGCTTATAGTACCGTTGGGCCGGGAAAACCTAGTGATATAATAACAACGAGAACTAAAGGATCGGGTAAATAAAATTTAAAAAAAAAAATTTTTGTTTTTTAAAATTTGAAAATTTGAATTTCAGCGCCAATCGCGCCAGTGAAAAACGAAGTTTTGCACGAAAATGTTACATTTGTTACTCTTTATTTGGATGGTTGGAGCAGCGACGGTTGCCCTATTCTTTACTTTATCGTTGAATATCGCCTGAAAGGATTCGATCATTGGACTCTTGTTTCTAATCACGTTAAACCGCAACAAGAAAAACTCCCAATAGGGGATTTGCGCCCAAGAAGTAAATACGAATTACGCATTACTGCGCACAACAACGCTGGTAGCACGACTGTGCACTACGAATTCACAACACGAGATGCAGTTGTTATTGGTGGAGCGCCTGGTTTAGTAGTTACAAAAGACCCGAGGCAAAAAGCCTTTTATTTCGACGTGAAATTCGTTATACCCAGTATTGTAACGTTTATTATTTTAGTCGCTGCTGTTGCCTTCTTTTGTTTAATGGTCAGAAGGAAACGTGAACGTGAACAAATGGCCAAAAGAGGTTTGTTAAATAATTCTTCAAAGTACAAAACAAAACTTTTAATTCTTTTTATTATTAGAAGCCGATAAAATGAATCCGAAATACGCTTTAGTATTAGAGCGCAATTTAATGGCAGAATCGAAAACGGATTTAAACAATCACACAGAAACACCATTGACACTTAGGAAAGGAACTCAGACTGTTTTGTATCCGCAACCGACTGATTTCACCGAAGATTTGTGTCCTTACGCAACTTTTCAATTGGCAAGTTACAGTCATCGAGCGGAGGATTGTGATAAGGAGTTGCATGCGATGTTAACCGAGAGAAATGATACGGCATCAGTGAGAATGGTAAATAAAAAACGTCGGCAACCTCGGCGGTAAGGAGGTATGCCAACTTTACATACCACTTAAATAAACGGCATTATAATAAAATTCGTAAATTTATGTTTTTAGACTGAACCAACTGCAATTTATTCAAAAGTGATGAAAAGGAGATTGAGGGAGGAACCGAGAAGACAGATAAACGAAGAGAATGGTACATTATTAATAAAAATTATATAATTTCTTATAAATTTAAGGAAAAATTTAAATTCGAAATTGGCGCTTTACAGCTGCACGCTCTGGTGGTAAACATTGACTTTATTAGTTTGATGGGTTTGCCATTGGCTTGCAGCAGCTGATTGCTAATTCTTTTGCAGCCGTTCCAGATTTGTTGTATCATGGTCAAGAATCAAGTTCCTCGAACGATAACTCGCCAGAAGATCGAATTATTTCGCTTCAAGACAATTTGAATGTCACTTACCAAAGATATCCACCACTGATTAAAGAACGGTATTGAAATTAATTTTAATCAAATAACGAATTGATAATTTTATTTATATTTTTTAAGGCATTGCTCATCGCCTTTTAGAGATATGGATGAATTAACGCTTCGTAGTGAGGATGTACCGCCGCCGTATTACCCCGATATGACACCGTTGGATGACACTCACGAGTATTACCAATTTCTAAAGGATTTAAAACATTCATTGAATGGAACTGATCATTTAAAAACAAGTGATGTTTAATATTTTATTTTGTTTTATTATAATTATGTTAATATTTGTTTTATTTTAGATATGAGGAATTCGTTCTCTGTCAATCATCCGAGAGTCGTGCAAAGGGTTTCACAATTGCCATTTACTAATTGCTGATACGATCCTTGCCTATGGGGATAAAATTATTTTTCATGTGCATCACATGATTTTTGTTAAGTTCATCTATCACTGGATGAATTAAATAATTTTTTGTATTTTTTTTACGCTCAAATAATATTGTTTTTAAAATTAAATAAATGAAAATATTTCACTCACATTTATTTAATGATATATTTTGGCTTAAGATTTGAGAATAAAAAGACGAATTATTAAAAAAAAATATGAAATTTGTTTCTTTTATAAATAATTA
>JAQFZU010001376.1:0-13843 GCA_034696185.1 Henia vesuviana | reverse complement strand
TATATATGCTCATTCTATATCCCACAAAACTAAAGCACAAAACCAAGACACTTTCATGCAAACACTATATTCCTAGTTGTGGATGCAAAGTGAGTTGGTTCATGGTTTAGTGGGATATATATATGCTCATTCTATATCCCACAAAACTAAAGCACAAAACCAAGACACTTTCATGCAAACACTATATTCCTAGTTGTGGATGCAAAGTGAGTTGGTTCATGGTTTAGTGGGATATATATATGCTCATTCTATATCCCACAAAACTAAAGCACAAAACCAAGACACTTTCATGCAAACACTATATTCCTAGTTGTGGATGCAAAGTGAGTTGGTTCATGGTTTAGTGGGATATATATATGCTCATTCTATATCCCACAAAACTAAAGCACAAAACCAAGACACTTTCATGCAAACACTATATTCCTAGTTGTGGATGCAAAGTGAGTTGGTTCATGGTTTAGTGGGATATATATGTACTCACTCTATATCCCACAAAACTAAAGCACAGTGAGTTGGTTCATGGTTTAGTGGGATTTATATATGCTAAGACTAAATCCCACCTTTTTAGGTGGGGAATAGCATCACCCTAATGTTGACCGTTGACCAAAGCAACGCAAATCACAATCTGCGCATGTGCGTGGACTTTTGAGCTGATAGAAGTGATCAATCGAGAAGCAGTGCAAACTGCTTGACCTAATGTAATTTGTGAAACGTGCAGAATTGTGGTGGTTTACAATTGCTAATTGTAAAGCAAAAGAACAACGAAATCCATTTGCAGATTTTTACAAAATGTTACCTTTCGCTAGTGCCTACGGCTGCGCTTTCTTCAATTTCTCGATGCGCTACTCCTAGTAATGTGAAACAAGTAACGCAACCTGGCGGTTACCGGTTATAATTGTAAATAGCAGTTTTGTTGTAGTTTGTCGACTTTACAATTAATCAAAGAATTTCAAACAAATTACAAATTTGTTAAATCCATTTCAGAATTATGGGCATTTTAGATAAAATATCAGAGATTGAGAAGGAAATTGCGAGAACTCAAAAAAATAAAGGTAATTAACAATTCAGTAATAACATTGACAAACAAAACTAATCTTAAATTTTTTTTGTAGCTACCGAATACCATCTGGGAGTTTTAAAAGCAAAATTAGCAAAATACCGTTCGCAGTTACTGGAACCACAGGGTAAAAAAGGCGAAAAAGGTGAAGGATTTGATGTTATGAAATCTGGAGATGCACGTGTCGCTTTGATAGGATTCCCATCAGTTGGAAAAGTAATTCATTTTAATTAAAAAAATATTCATAAATAAAAATTATTTTTATTATTTCAGTCAACATTACTTAACACATTAACTTGTACATTCAGTGAATCAGCTTCGTACGAATTTACAACTCTGACTTGCATTCCTGGAGTTATTGAAGTAAAATATATGAAAAGTTATAATTTACAATTTTTTAAATTTTATTTTTTATTTTCTTTAGTATCAGGGAGCGAATATTCAATTATTGGATTTACCTGGGATTATCGAAGGTGCATCTCAAGGAAAAGGACGTGGAAGACAAGTTATAGCAGTGGCTAGAACATCGGATTTAGTTCTTATGATGTTGGATGCGACGAAAGGCGAAATTCAACGGTGATAATCATACAACTTATATCTTTGAATCATTATTTTATGAGTGTTTTTATAGAAATCTTCTCGAAAAAGAATTGGAAAGTGTTGGCATTCGTCTTAACAAACAAAAACCGAATATTTATTTCAAGGTACTTAAAATGTTCTAGTTGTTAAAGAAAACTAAAATTATTTAAATTTGATGTGATTTTGTCTTCAGCAAAAGAAAGGTGGTGGTCTTGGATTCAATGCAACTTGTCCTCTTACAAGATGCGATGAAAAACTCGTTCAAATGATACTGCACGAGTATAGTGAGATAGAACGAAATTATTTTTCTTTGCAGTTAATAACAATGTTATTTCTAGAAATTTTTAACGCCGAAGTACTTTTTCGTGAAGATTGCACTCCTGATGAACTAATTGACGTCATTTGTGGGAACCGAGTTTACTTACCATGTTTATATGTAATAAATAATCATAAAAAATATTTTTTATATTAATCCATATTTTAAATTTATAGGTTTATAATAAAATCGACCAAATTAGCATCGAAGAGATCAACAGAATAGCTCATGAACCACATAGTGTGGTAGTAAGGTTTGTTCGAATTAATGCATTTGTATATTAACAATCTTTTATTTAAAAATTTTTTTAATAGTTGTAACATGAAACTGAATTTGGATTATTTACTTGAAAAATTATGGGAGTATTTAGCACTGATAAGGATTTACACGAAAAAGCGAGCAGGTGAGCATCTTCTAATTGGATTTTATAATATATATCTGGATTAAATTAGTTAAATTTGTTTAGAACCACCTGATTTTCATGGTGGATTAATTCTGAGGCGAGGATGCACAGTTGAACATGTGGTAATTAATTTGAAAAAATAAAAAATCTTCTAATGCTTATTTTTAAAATTATTGAATTTAGAGTCATGCAATACACAGAACTCTTATAGCGGCATTTAAATATGCCTTAGTTTGGGTAAGAATTTCAAAATTAATTTTAAAAGACATATTAATCAAATGAATTTTAATTGTAGGGAACAAGTACTAAATACAGTCCTCAACGAGTTGGTTTGAATCACATAATGAATCACGAAGATGTGATTCAAGTGATCAAAAAATAAATTTATGAAATTTATGAAAATAAATTTACATAAGAATGCTCAAAATAAAACTTTCTTTATTTAGATTAGTCTAAATACAAATTTCTCATTTTAAGTCGATTCGAAATTTTAGTATCCCTCGTTACTCCACGAAATGTTAACATAATCCGGATATTTCTTCTTGAGTATTCCAGTTGTAATTTCATGATCAGCTTTACCATATCCCTACAGTACAATAAATGTCTTGTTTTATTTGGAATTTAACCTTCAAATCCTCAAATCAGTCAAGAGTTAAAATTATTCGAGCCAAGAGTCACTTTTCACCCATTCTTTCCTACTAAATATAGGCACAATCTAATTTTACAATCGGTTCATCTAAATCGGTTTTATTTGAAAAAAACCTAAATTTCGCATGTTTAGATGAACCGGTCGCAGATTTATACATACCGTCGAATATCCGTAGACGCTTAAGCATTTTTTGTCGAGATCGTGTAAAATGCGTCCACCTCCAACACATTCCGAATCCAGCCCAGTTTCTTTTAATTTTGTATCGACTTGTTCGAAGATGTCCGCTGTTAAAAATAAAATTAATCATTTTAATAAATGTTAAATTTGTATTTATTGAAATGCGCTTACCGTGATAAGCGGCCCAATTGTAGCCTCTGACTATATATTTCGATTTTTCTTCACCCGTTGGGGTATTTTCGTAAATTTTGATTAAAATGTATTTAAATCGTCCGTGGTCAATATCAACATCTGCGACGTCTTCGAGTTTTCCGGACATTCTTCTTACTGTTTGAAAGATTAAATTGTTTGAGGTTTTTTGCGATGATTTAAGGAAATTTTGTTGGTGTAATCGAAAGGTCGTTAATGTAGATAATTTGATGGTAAAATAAATTTTCTGTTTTCGCAATAACGGTCGAAAGGATGAAGAAGGATAGTTACGAGTGATGACAAATCGTGGAATGATTTTTTCGATTTTCATTCAAAGCTGCAATCGAATTCGTAAAGCGCATGCTCTTAACGACTCATTGTGTTAAAAGGTGGAATTAGATAAAAGCCTTAAATAAGTTGTTTTAAAATAATTTTTCTCTTCAAAAAAATGTCAAAAGTTGGAGGATATTAATTTTCAATTTATAAAATATTATTTTTTAATTATTTTAAATTATGGAATAAATTAACACATCATGTTTTACATTCACCACATCCTACACCTTTAGTTTGACTTTAGTTGTCTGCGGCTAAAAATAATTAAGAAAATTGCCTAGCAACTTAATTGAGACTGATCTATACAAAGTGATAAATCCTAAAAAAGTCCTTATCAAAATCTTCACGTATTTACCTACCAATCTGCAAATGGCCATTGCATCCCTAATTCTTCAACGTGCCTCGTTTCAATTGACCCGCGCATGTTATTCATGCACAACGATCACATTATCAAAATTACTAAAAATCAACACAAAATCAACTCACCCTCGACACCACTTGACTAAACTCCAACAAAGACAATTTACTAGTGATGTAACATCGAAAGGAGTGCCAATTGGACAAATTTCTCAAGAAAAATCAAGCAAATTACTTTTAGCCTTCACTTGTAAAAAATGCAATAGTAGAGTCGAGAAATTCATATCTAAAGTTGCTTACAAACAAGGATTGGTCATAGTAAAATGTAGTGGTTGCGAACATAATCATTTGATAGCTGATAATTTAGGCTGGTTTTCAGAAATAACTAGTGGAAACAAGTAATTCGAAATTCAAATTTTTAAAATATTTATTAAACATTTATTAATTCCAGAAACATAAAAGAAATCCTCGAACAAAAAGGTGAATCGATTGTCTGTAATATGACTGATGATAATAACATAGAAATTCTTTCATCTCGGGAAGAGAAGAAATAATTATTAAAACCACGAAATTTCCAATTTACAAATTTTTTTTAATGTAAATAAATATATTGAACACTAAAATATTTTGTATAACGAATAAAATACAAAACAACTTCGTTGAAGGGGATTGCTGAATTATTCAATATGATATTGATCGAAAGTTTATATACAACACTGAACTTCAAATGAAATTTTGTGTGGAATTATCATACGAATTTGTATAATTTTTACAATCAATTTACTGTCTTCGCAAATCGTTCATTCCAATATTAGATGTTGTTTTTTCTAAATATGCTAGCGGACTCTGCATCATTCCACCTGGATTTTGTTGGCCCATTTGGTTTGCTACCATGTGGGGATTTCCAGGAGGTGCTTGATGTCCATACATCTGAGGAGGTTGCATAGACGGCATTGCGCTTCTCAATACTTGGTTCGACATTGTCGGAACTTGTTGTGGTGCCATTGCAGTTTGCGGTGGACCTCCCAATTGGCTAGCTAAAGGTGGTGGAGGCTGTGGGGCTCTTCCTGGTCCTTGTAGGTCCGATAAGAGGCCTTGCCAATATTGTATTTTTTCGTAGTGTTTTTGGATGAGTTGTTCTTTACGAGTTAATTCGAGTTTTAATTCGTTTATGTCTTCTCTGAGAATTTGTTCTGGTTTTTGTGCTGATAATAAGAGTCGTTTTTGTAGGAAAAAGCATTCCATATGTCTAGCCATGTCTAGGAAACGCTGTAAGGTTTGATCAGCACCTGCGAATTAAGAATAAGAATTAATTTTATTTAATGTTTGGTTTGTATTTATTATTACTCGATTTTGTCTCCTCTGAATCATGAACGTTGAAGTGATCTGGGTTTGTAAGTGATGATAAACATGCCTAAAAATTATAATTGTATTAGATTAATGTTTTTGCTGTTATTTGTAGGATTTATTTACTTGAAAAGCATTTTCAAAATCATCTACCATGTGCCCTGTGTTTGCGGTTGACATTTTCAAACAAGAAATGAAAGCAAGATGGTTGCTTCTCGGTTGTGATGTCATAACAAAGTTTTGCCACGTACGTGGAATGTTCATTGTGAGATACCGTATTGGCATATTGACAGGAATTACGGTTTCTTCGAGGGAACTTAATCAGATATATTTTTGATTAGGCGGGATTTAGTTTTGACTGGGCTAAATCCCACCGAGTTAAGTGAGATATATATACACATGTATATACACGCCCTTTACTGCGACCAGGCTGTCTAATAATGCCTGTGCTTACTTGTAACTAGTTAGATCTCGTAAGTAGATTTCGACCACATTAATTTCTTCAATTAGTGCCAGATTTATCACTAAGCTTGTAACAGTGATTTTTCCCTAGGCCAATTTAAGTCGTAATAAATGTAACGGGATAAAAATATAAGTCTAGTTGGAATGTCTGATAATTGTTTAAATGCTTCCTTGTACCATGATTGTTCTGCTTACTTTAGCAAAAGTTCCAATATGAGGTGTACGGTGATTTTTCCCCAAGTCCGTATTTTTACTACACCCCAGTGAAAATCATTAAGAGAAATTATCTGACTTCATTCTTTTTCTCAAATCAAAGACAGGATTTATTAATCAGCCAATTTAAACAATTAAGACTCATTTACAAGTAATAATAAAGCATTTCTAAAACACATTAATAATTAATATTTACATTTAACATAAAAAGACATAAAAAATAGAGTAAAGACAGGATATGGAGTTACACAGAACTCTATTTTCTAACACTAACACAACACTAAGCTAGCTAATCTAATCAAACTACAACAAAACACAAGAAAAAGTGCGAAATTACTTTAAGCGTTGTTAATGTTAACAAAATAAGCCGAATAGCAAAACTACTTAACTACACATGCGGCTACGTTTCGGGGTTACACTGAACACATGGTCGGGCACGGAAATACATTATTAGGCATCTGAGTGATTCACGAGAAATCGGATAATGCAATCTCATTATTCCTAAACCTTGAGATATCGCTCGCTAGGCTCACACGGCACATCGAACCAACTTCTGGTTCGTCGTCAAACTGCTCTTCTCGAACAAGAGGAATTCCTTTTGTTTCTGGGTTCGAATTATTATCATGCAATCGCATGTAATGACTTCGACTAACTGAAAATACAAAAGTAGCAGCCTCTTATACCGGGAACAGCAGTCATCAACGCCTAAGAGAGTGCATCTCTCGCTGTCCAGGGCAGTATAGTGGCCTTTCACTACCGGTGTCGATAAAGGATTTGCCTTCAGTTCGACAAAGTCCCATCGGAAATAATACATCGATACACAAGGAACTGACGACATTTAGACATGCAACCCATGCATGTCCGAATGGGTTCATCATGGGTCACTGCCATCTTTCAGTACAGTGCCGGCCCCAATTCAGGCAGAGCTATAATGAGGTGCCATCACCGGTCGCTTTCCAGGGTCAGGTACGCACTGAATTCATTTCCACGTCAGCGAATAGCTTGACCACGTCAAGCTATTTGCTAGTCTGTGCAAAATGCATTCATCAATGTGAAGTAAATGATGATTCCACATTTACTTAAATAAGAACAACTTGGCTCCAAACTGCATGATCCTTTATTGCCTGTGACTACAGCAGAAAAGAACACTTTACAAAAGAATACAGCTCAGAAGCAAACTTTAAAACAATTGCAACAAACAGCTCACTGGCACATGTGCACTTGCATGGTTGAGCTATAATGCCATCAAGTGACAAATTGCAAAACAAACTCTAACACAATGTGACCAAAGCCAAACATTAGATTAATCATGTTATCAACATACAAGGCTAATAAAGCATAGAACAAAACACTGCACGGGCTTATTTACCAACTAATCTTTCTACACAAAAGAGGGGAAAAGTAACCAGTATCCACTCTTTGGACACTGGGACTCTTCCATTTCCATCCAATCGGATGAGATAGCCAAAGTCGTCCATCCAAATGCCATCTAATGGGCACACCAAACAACAAAGACATGTGCTTTCTCAATTAAGCTTGAGTTAGCTCTAACTCCAAGTAACTAATATCAATCACACACACCCACACAAGGAGATTTACACATTAAATACTTATAAATAACTTATAGATAATTAACCAACCTTTGATTAAAGGAATAATTAATTACTTAGTCATTTATTTACAGATTATACCGCAACTTTCGGTCGGTTATCTCTAAAAGACACTTCGAGACTTTTAATCTCGTTACAGGAGTAACCCAGAAGAGCCATAACCTGTTAAAAAACAATACATAGCCTTTATTTGGAGTTTTGTTTCCTCCCTGATTGCGTTTTCGAGTTGGCTGACCGGAAGTGGGGCCAAAACGTCGATAAATAGGATGGCAATGATTTAATTCATTCAAATGAAAGAATATTATTGCCTATCAACCTGTTTATTGTCATTAGGGTTCTTATTCTCCAGTGTTTTAATGTGTTATTAAACTTAGTAAATTAGGGTGAAATTTAACCCTAGCCTAAGAGAGAAAGCACATGTCTCCATTGTCCAAAATGACCATTAGATAGCATTTGGATAGAGGACTTTGACCATCTCATCCGATTGGATGGAGAAGGCAGAGTCTTGCGATACTTCTAGTTCGATACATCGTCCATAGATAGCGTTGATCACTTCCAGAAGTTGCAGAATCCATGGTAACTAATGACATGGCAGTACTTGGTCAACCTTTGCGCTAAGAAAATTACAAAGTTGTAGTAGTATCACTACAACTTTGTATCTTACAACCAAAGGATTTAAATTGGGTACAATTCCCCTTTAAGATTAAAGAGGATTAACTGGCTATAAAAAACCAGTCACATTGATTATGTGTCTGGTACAGATGAGCGATCAGCTTGACATGAAAATACCAATAGTGCGGCCTAACCCTGATAAACAACCGCAGAAAAGCACCTCATCGGGTTCTGTTTGATGCGGGGGCCGGTGGCGGAGGGCAATCTCCACGTTGATCTGGTGCATGGGTTACACAGCTGTAAGTTGTTATTTATTCCGTGTCGATATTGTTGGATATGGCCACTAGATGGTGGGCTATACTCCCCTTATTGTATTTCTTAACATTAAAAGTCTCAAGTCGCTTTTAGAGATACCCGACCAGAAGTCGCGGTATAATTTGTAAATAAATAGCTGGATAATTAATTATTCCTTCAATCGAAGGTTTATTAATTGTCAACAAGTTGTTTATCAGTGCTTAGTTTGTAAATCTCCTAGCTTAGATATGTGTAATCGATATTGGGCATTTATGAGTCAGATTTAACTCAAGCCTAATTGTGAAATGTGCCCATTAGATGGCATTTGGATGGACGACTTTGGCAATTTCATCGGATTGGATGGAAATGGAAGAATCCAACTGTCCAAAGAGTGAAAATTGGGTGCTTTCACCCTCTTTTGTGTAAAAGGGATTAGTTGGCTATATAAGTCAGAGCAAGTGATTGTTCTTAGCTTTACTATTTTTGTATGTTGATAACATGATTTGATCTAATGTCTGACTTTGTCACCATTGATTAATGCATTTGCATAGAATAGCGATTAGCTTGAAGTGGAAGTGAATTCAGTGCGTAACTGACCCTGGAAAGCGACCGATGATGGCACCTCATTATAGCTCTGTCTGAATTGGGGCCGGCACTATTCTGAAAGATGGCACTGATCCGGTGCATGGGTTGCTCGTCCACATGTCGCCAGTTCCCCGTGTATAGATGTATTATTATCCAATGGGACTTTGTTGAGCTGAAGGCCAATCTTCTATCAACATGGGTAGTGAAAGGCGACTACTGCCCTGGACAGTGAGAGACGCATCCTCTTAGGTGTCGATGACTGCTGTTCCCGGGTATAAGAAGCTGCCACTTTTGTATTTTCAGCTAATCAAATATATTACATGCGATTGCATGATAATAATTCGAGCTAATGGCATGGATTCCTCCTGTTCGAGACGACCAGTTTTGACAACGAACCGGAAGTTGGTTCGAGGTGCCTTGTCAGCCGAGCGAGTGATCTTCCGAGATCAAGGAAAATGTGATTGCATTATCCGACGTCTTGTGAATCCCTTAGTTTCCAGATAGTATATTTAGTGCCCGACCATGTGTTCCATTGTGACCCCAATGCGTAACTGCGTGTGTTGATAAGTAGTTTTTGCCATTTGGCCTTGTGTTAATGATAAAGACGTGTAACTTAATTTCGCGCCTTTTTTGTGTCGCTAGTATTTTAGTCTGGTTAGGTTAGCTAGCTTAGTGTTTGTGTTAGTGTTAATAAATAGAGTTGTGTGCAACTCCACATCTTGTCAGTTCTCTATTTTTAGTGATGGTGATCTGAACCTGTTCAGCTGTATTAAATGTAAATGTTAATTGTTAATGTGTTTGAAAAGCTTTACTATTAATTGTAAATATTCTTAAATGTTTAATTGGTTTTAATAAATCCTGTCTTTGTTTTGAGAAAAGAAACAAAGTCAGATAATTTCTCTTTATGGTTTTTACCGGGGTTTAGTAATTTTACGGACTTAGGAAAAATCACTGTCACATCATTACATGATTTATCAGGTAATTATGGTTACATATTAAATATACTTGTTTCTACCCTGTTCACATGCTGACTACCTGTTTTTATGCCTTGTTCACAATATGGGTTATGTGCCCAGAAGAGTAATTAAAGTCTGTAATTGAAGGTGAAGTTTTGCATGCAATATACCATCTTGCTAATTCTTGTATATTCCTGTTGTAAAAGCAAGTAAAGAAAGTAAAAGGCTTATAAGAAGGAATTAAGATGGTAGCAGCAATGGGTTTTATGCCTATTTCATTAGTCAAGCTAGACAGTACGAATTACTGCATTTGGGCATCGGTATCTGAGCATCTTCTAAAAGCTTATGATTTATGGCAATGTGGGGATCAGCCTGTTGCAAGTGTTGCGACATCAACTAAAAGTCACTCCCCATCTAAGGCACCATCGTCAATCACTGTTGATCTGCAGCATCAAGATGCAAAGGCATGCACGATTATCAAGTCTACACTATCAGAAGAACAATTAGAGATGATCATTAATTGCAAAACGGTGAAAGAAATTTGGGCACGTTATAAGAATATCATTGGGCTTGGAAACAAGAACAAGTGGCAGTTCTTATACAAAAATTGGCGAATCTGATTATGAAAATATCTGAGAAAATAGATGAATACTTAAATCTAACGATTAAGTTGAAGGAAATGCTTAATATCTGCGGAAGGAAAATTGAAGATATTGATTTTTGCCAATATGTAATTTCTGGATTCAAGGAGAAATTTTTGGTGGTTTATCAGTCCTATAGAGCAAAGCCACCTACTTCGGTGAAATGGGCCACAATGCAGTATTCTGTGCAAAATGATAGTCGCTTTACGGACAAGGAGGATGGTGTAGCATCTGCAATGATTGTGAAAACAACTGGAAGGAGGCAATTTAAGAAAAATCTGGGAATTATAACTTGTTGGGTCTGTGGTAATACAGGCCACTTTGCTAAGGATTGTAGGAATTGTTTTTTCGCATGGAGGGATACGAAGTAAGCAATTAATTCGTTTTTTCCGTGGCATGCGAGAGTGGCAGATGCAACAGACAATGATGAAGATCGTCTCTTGATAGTTGATCACGATGGCAATAGTTAACACTGGATGGTGTCTAGATACTGGCGCCAATTGCCACATTACACCTAAAATACCAGATTTCTTCTTCTTGGATATGGAGGTATCACACGGTAAAGTTTTGCTCGCTGATGGTTCATCATGTACAGTCTAGGAAAGAGGAGAGGTCAGGCTGCAAGTAGATGACAGTTAGTTTCGTAATTCTAAAAATATCATGTGATACATCCCAGATATTGGTTACTCACTCTGTGACGGTGATTTTTCCCAAGTCTGTAAAATTACTAAAACCCGGTAAAACGGAGGAATCCATGCCGTTTTGGCTCGAATTATTATCATGCAATCGCATGTAATATATTTGATTAGCTGAAAATTCAAAAGTAGCGGCCACACAATCCCGGGAACAACAGTCATTGGCACCTAAGAGATTGCACCTCTCGTTGTTCAGGGCAGTAGTTGCCTTTCACTACCCGTGTTGATAAAGGATTTGCCTTTAGCTCAACAAAGTCCCATCAGTAACACATCGACACCCAGGGGACGAGCAACTTATGGACGTGCAACCCATGCACTGGATCACTATGTTCATGCAGAACAGTGCCGGCCCCAATTCAGACAGAACTATATTCAGTTGTCGTCATCAGTCGCTTCCCAGGGTCAAGTAGGCACTGAATTTATTTCCACGTCAAGCTAATCGCCATTCTGTGCAAAATGCATTAATCAATGGTGACAAAGTCAGACATTAGATCAAATCATGTTATCAACATACAAGAGTAATAAAGCTAAGAACAATCACCTGCACTGACTTATATAGCAAGCTAATCCCTTTTACACAAAAAAGGGTAAAACCACCCAATTTCCACTCTTTGGACACTCGGACTCTTCCATTTCCATCCAATCAGATGAAATGGCCAAAGTCGTCCATTTAAATGCCATCTAATGGGCACACGGAACAATGAAGACGTGTGCTCTCTCAATTAGGCTTGAGTTAAATCTAACTCTAAATGCCTAATATCAATTGAACATATCTAACACAGGAGATTTACAAACTAAACACTAATAAATAACCAATGGCCATTATTAAACCTTCGATTAAAGGAATAATCAATTTCTGAGCTATTTATTTACAATTAAACCGCGACTTCCGGTTGGGTATTTCTAAAAGTGACTCGAGACATTTAATCTCGTTACACTATTAAAAGTTTTCACCAATAAACATCTCTTGTTGGGTTACATAAAATGACCTTAACAACTAGCTTTTGATCACTTTCACATAAAAAAGAAATGGCACAGAAAGAAATGAGGTTGAAAGTTTTCCACCTAAAAATTCTATTGTTATTTATACATAGTTATTAAGTTCTTAATGCTTAAGATTATTCGAGGTTTCTTCAAATTAGAGAAGCCCTTAAATGTTTGAAAATTTTTAGAATAAAAGTTAATTTCCTCATTGATGACTTTATCACATAAATTTAATGATGATGTAAAGCAAATAAAAAAAAACTGGTTTATATTTCCCTAGAAATTTATTTATGATTCTGGTATAAATTTAAATAAATTTTCTATTTGCAATTCATGAACAGATAGTTTACATCTTTTGAAAAGCTAAAGGTCAACTGAATTTTAAATTCAACAATTCACGCTCTTTAAATGTACAAGTATTTCCTGTTTATTTTTTTTTTAATAATAAAGCTATTTTATGAATTTTTATATTCTTAAACCATTTTTGGTTTTTGTAAACCAGAAACTGTCGCAATGTACTATAATTCCCAAAAACGAAAATTATGTCGAAATTTTGTACGATAATAAAAAAAATTATCACACAAATTGTGGTTCAGTTCAAAATCGAATAACAAAATTTGCAAAATATCACTTTCAACAACGAGTTTATTACGTGATAACTTTTTAATAGTTTCCACGCAGCAATCGACCCTGACGACCTAAAACTTAAGCCACGGCAGACAAAACTTGTTAATACCCAGGTAACATTATATATTGGCGCAAGATCGGCCCAGTATTGGGGTTCTTGGCATTCTATTGGCCAATATACCCAATAATTATCTAATGAACTGCCAATATTGGCTAAAAATTGACAAGCCAATATTGGTAACCATTCTTAGCCCAATATCCGACCAACATTGGCTTGCCAATATTTACCTAATATAGTCAAGCCTATATTGGATAAATATAGGTCAGAAATTGGCTGGCCAATATTGTTAGCCATTCTTAGCCCAACATCCGGCCAGTATTGGCTTGCCAATACTTACCCGATATAGTCAAGCCAACATTGGTTAAATATAGGTCAGAAATTGGCTGGCCAATATTGTCAGCCATTCTTAGTCCAATGTCTGGCCAACATTGGTCAGCCAATATTTATCCAATACCAGTCAAACATACATTGGGAAAATATTGGCTGAAAATTGGCTGGCCAGTATTGGTTGTTACTGATTGGCTAATATTTATCCAATATTATGCCAATCATCTAGGATGGGGATATCCCATCAGCCATTGCACTTTTACCCTTTCCCCCCAGTCTTTGTCTATAGACGTAGTCTAGAAATAGGACCACGTGTTTATCGTAAGCATCATACCGCGTGTCCCATAAAGGAAAATACTTCAAGAAGCA